>JBBMOE010000081.1:211060-271498 GCA_037975065.1 Chaetodon trifasciatus
TAGCGCTCATGACACAAAGCCATTGATCTGTGGGCTTCTAATCTTCGGTGACATCCCTATATTGCCAGTAAGCATTCAAAATAATACATAGGAAATGCTTAAAGCCCTGCTGTTTGGGAAAATCATGTGAGTTCTGCCTTCAGATATTTTCAGAATAGCTAAAGACACCTCTATGGATCAGCTGTTTGACTGGAGAGAGACCTGCTGTGGATTAGAGAGGATGGAGGACGACACTCTGGGCTGTTTCCACTTTCACAATGAGGGTATTTCTCCAGAGATGCATTCTGGGAACATTAAAAGAAGGTAAGTTAGTTTGACACTTCACTGCCCACAATAAGCTATAAGCACATTGAAAAACATCAACTGTATAAACCACAAATAAACCACATATTACTGCACAATATTACAGAAGATTTTAATTCATCACATCAAGTTTGTAGATAACCGTCTCATCTATCCAGTTATATTAGTCAATATTGTTTTTTTAAATGAGGAGGACTGAGATGAGCTCACCAGCTGTCTTGTCATGGACCTGAGGACACCCTCCACATCTAAAACCCACATCTGTGTGGAAGTATGAGAGAGGTGGAGGGAGGGGGTAAAAGGAAGAGACAAATGAAGTATTTCATCAGTCAGAGGGAGATGTTGCAAAGTGGAATTGGATCTGTGCACCTTTTGATCACAGCAGACCCAGTTCTGAGCTAACAGAGTGGTTTCATATTTTGGTTGTTAAATTATTAAGCAAGCTCCAGGGTGTGCTCGAGTCTACTGCACTTCTAACAGACAGGTTGTTTTGGTGGCCAAGGATGATGTTCATCAGTGTAAAAGTGTTAACGTGGCAGACTTAGATCCATTTTCTTATGTCTTTGGACAGATGTTTGAAGGCATTATTTACATGCATAAACAGTCAGAATGCAGGAAATTAACTGTCTATTATTCAAATTTTCCAGTATGCCCCCCTGTTTGGCCCCTGATTTAGAAAAGTCCTAGGTTTGCCCCTGGTCACTGAGCAGGATGCTGAATCTTCCAAAGGGCAATAATACCAATAATGGCTTTGTGTTTATTTGGAAACACACATACTGGTCATGTCATCCTATGAATATAATGATTGCCACCTGTCAGGCACTTGGGTGGATAATTATTAAGTTATTTTGGATATTTATTCTCCAGACAAATTAAAAATTCACACACAGCTGGAGAGGGGTGTGTGCCGACAGGCAGATTTGTCCTTGTTTTCATTTGTTATCTGTACTTTGAGCACAGAGTAGCACAATGGTTCTTCACAATGATTATGTAATGTTAATTAGTTCATTAAGGAAGCTAATTAATACTTTAATTAGTACTGGTGTCAAAGCCTTTTAATCTTCTGATCTTGAATTATTGTGTTCATACAAACAACAGACAGACCTATGTAATCATTACTTGAAGTACCGCACACTACACTTGGTCGGTCATTCATGTGTAACACTAAATGTATTAGGTGCTTCTCAAGAGAAAACTTTATTGATCCTTGTGGCTAAATGTGTTCAAAATCAATGGAACTCAACAGGAAGTTATTTTCATTTTTGTTAAATATATAAACAATTAACTGAATTATTACACAAGAAAAGCAGCACAGTTTAAAGTAAAAGAGCACCGACAATGATTGATCTGCTGGACAATTAGAGGTGCTGTACATAACAAGCAGTCTAAATGATTTAGTATTGACCGCACTGAGAGAAAGAACACACAGTACCTCAGTAGTTTACAGCTCTAAGAAAGACTATTCCTAGAAAACGAGACTATAAACTGTTCAGGCCACTGTGACTAAAGACACAGAGAGAACAAGCAGGATTGAATTGGTTCAGAGGTCAGAGACAGTCTTACTCTGTGGTTCTGTCTCTTCTCTATGCTCCACTCTCACACATCCCTCCAGTGCTCTGGCAAACATTCGTCAGTTGTCCAGCTGTCTCCCCTCCAAGCCATGATGTCCCTGTCTGCACACCAAGCCACTGCGCTGGGTCACTGCACTGACCACGTCCGCCCCCTCAAGAGTCCAACACTGTTTCCAACAAATGTAACCTGATTCTAGAAACTGATCCTCCTCAACACAGAGGCGAACTGTTGGGGGCAATGGTGTGCAGGATCATAAACATTCTGCTAGTCAGATTATGGTTGCAGTGCAGATGGTGATACCCCTGTTAACACGATCATAACAGTATCCAGCTTTCTGATGGTCTGCTTGCAGGTATGTCTTGATTTCTCGCCATCTCAGCCACTATGAGATGGTTCAGAAACCTGGATATAGTGTTTGCATGCCCTAGTATCCTGGTTTCTATTGGAGTACTCCAGGTAGTATATCCAGGTCTCTCAAAGCTGGGATAACATAACCAGGACAGTCCGAAACCCATCATGATCATAAGCAAGACACTAGTGTGTGTGTAGATGTACTTGTCAAAAACTGAAGAAGAAAAGCTGCACTCCTGTGGTGAAAATACAAAAGAATCACCTCATGTTTTGATCATTGTGGTGGATTTTTAACTACTGCAATGCTGCCTTTGAATGAATGAATGAATTTAGTTAGTTAGTTATAAAACAAGCATCCAACAGAAATCCTTTGCAGGAGAAGCTAACCTGTTTAATTTCATGAACCAAGAAAAAACTCAATTAAAGGATTTTTTTCTGGGCTATTGGTTTGCATTAAATTCAGGTATACCTGATAAAATGGGAAGTTTGTGTACAGACATTTTATGCACCCAATATTACTGCATCAAGTGTACAGACTAAGACTTTTATTGTGGTAAAGACTGAAATGAGGTGGAAACAAAAAGAGAAAAGGCTTCTGTCTAATCTTTCATTACTATCACAATGAGTGCGGCATTTAGCTTTATCATCAAACAAATAGCTCGGGATATTTAGATTCTTGCACATCTGCTCCCAAGACAGTTTATTAAAGACTCTGCTTTTAAAATCTAAGTATCAAGTTCATGTAGTTTCATTCATAAGCAGTAATTCAGAGCAGTGATTAAGGCTCTGACTGGCTCCAGTTATTCACCAGACTAGAGCAAGACCAAACCTTTTAGAATGAGAATTTGAGAGGTGGCTGATGGGTCACAGATCATGTCAATCAACAAAACGTAACACTGCACAATCAAAAGTATTCAGCAGTGAAAAGGAAGACTTCAAAAGAATGGATTACCCTCTGACTGTTAGTCTGAAAAAAAAAAAACCTGTGGGTCGACTCTGGCATCCCAGCAGAAAACAACAAAAGTGACCTGGCCATGCAGAGATTGGTGACACAAGAAAACATTTGTCAGAGTTTACCTGAGGTGGATGTCTGGTAACACACTGAGCCTCAGTTCTCAGAGTCTTTGCTGCTCTGCACAAAGGGCACCTCCACCTCCGAGTCCTTTGGAAAACTGAGAGGTGGAAGACATGAAGGTGAGGGATAGGGCAGAATGAAAAGAACTCTGTGTTATAATCACAGGCTTAGACTATAATGAATTAGCTGAAGGAGGAAATGATGAGAAAGAATTGTGAAGGTGATGAATGAAGTGATAATGATGTGATAACTATTACCATTGCAGGTCAGAGGAAGTAATCTGCTGCCGGCCGCGGAGATTGGGGTTATGTGTCACACAGTTTCAGACGAACAGAGAGGTGCTGGTCAGCGTGTATTGTGTGTCTGACTCATTTTTAGTTTGTTCTCTTCAACAAAACCTCCTAATAATTTGAATAGAAATGCTCAGTGAAGATAATCCTGTTTTGAGATGGTTTATTCTGCACTATGGCTTTCTGGACCAACAGTCATGTTATTACTGCAGTTTGTAAAGTGGTGCAGCTAGCTGGCACAATTACCCAGTGAGCCCACACAAAACAAACTGCATTCCCCGGTGATGTCTTTTAATCCTATCAAAAAAAAAAAAAAAAAAAAAAACAGTGTAAAAAGTTCATTCTGCGTGTGCTGCTGAACAGTTTCCAAAGCACATTTTCATCATTTGTTTTTCAAAGCAGCCACTGGTTTAAATCTATTGCACTGTAATGAACAACTTGCAGAAATATGAAACTTTCTTGAAATACTGTCACTGATGTCTGATTTTATTTTTACTCAACGTCACATTATTGTTTTATGGTTATTAGAGCCTGACCTTTTTCATTTGATATAGATGCATATATCAGCCCACACATAAAAAGAAACTGCATCTTAGAAATGCCAAAGATTTGTTTAAGGTAGCTCAGAAACAGTGTTTCCAGTACATACATAGTACATATTGTGCATAGTATGTCCATCAAGGGGGAGCACTGATAACTTCAATGGGGGGTGGCTTGTCGGTCCACCTCTGGTTCAGACTGAAATATCTCAACAACTACTGGAAAAATCAGCGATCCCCAGCAGAGAAAAACTTTAATTGGACTTTACTTTGGATTATGAACAAATACCTGCAGAACTAATGACACTCAGCTTCAGCTGTACTTTGTATTCAGTGCTGATTAACCAATGCTAGCATGCTAATACACTAAATTAAGATGGTGAAAATGGTAAACATTGGCTGATACCTTACATATTTTATTAAACTCAAGTTACTGTCTTGCCTGAAAAACAAGATATCAGGTTATAATTGTAATCTGTCTAATGCAAACACTAGGAGCAAGCTAATCATATAAGCAACAGTAGAAACAGACAGCATCTTTTGTTATGATTAATTTAATTAACTCACTCAAGCAACTTTCAAGGCTCTGCAAGTTGAACTTCATGTTGGTGAAATGAATGGAGACAAACTCTTCTTTTCATTCTGCACATTTGCTCAGTGGAACATTTTGCATATATGTTTACAATGAAAATGTAAATTGCCAGTAAACCTTTTACAGACACAGTTTGTCTGGGTGGCAGACAGACAGGTTTCCTCAGTGTAAGTTTAGCTGGTGCAGAAGAGTTTTATGTAAATGTTAATTCATTACTGGCCTAAAGCAGTTGTAGATGTAAGGCCTTTTCCATTTACCTTTCATCAGTCTTTGCTTTCCAGTTTCTTTATGCAGCATTTATGACTCAGCCTCTCAGCAACTGAATACAGTATAGTTATTTGTAATCTGTTTATATAGTTGAATGTAAAAAAAAAAGGATCTGTGGCATTTTGTGAAAAAACAGCTTTCCTAAGAAAAATAGTGAGTATGTTGAATCCCAAAGCTATATCAAACATCAGAGTATTGTATTGAATTCCTTCTGAAATGTCACATTTAAAGCATATGTTTGCAACGTTAAAAACCAATCATATCATAATAAACTGTTTGTTCTGGCATTCATGTAAAGCAACCTTCATAAAGGGCATCTTAACCCAGCATCAGCTTTTGGGTCTGTCAGTGTTACTGCAGCTTTCAGCATAATAATCTTGGCATTTGCAATCAGTAACCAGTTTCTAGTCGGCTCAGAATAGCATCCAGTTGTCGGAGTTTCCCCCCAGTGACACAACCGTCAGAATGAGGCTGACTAATCGAGAAAGACAAAAACATTTCACAGTAATCAGCGCTCGTTTCCCAGCACACAGTCACCTTGGAATCAATTCAAGCCCCACACCATGATGTTATTCACACCAGATAATTACTTTATCCATCCGTAGATGCTGAACGAGTAATGAGCTAAAGATCCAAGGACAAACCCTGCTGGAGGGTTGAACGTCTGAAGGCAAGAAGGACTCTTGGAAAATGACTCATGTAGTGGTCTCTACTTTGTTATGCTCTGACATTAGCCATGGATCTCCAGCTGAGGCGCTGCACCTCATTACACATAATTGTGTGGCGAGATCAATACCTGACAATCTGAGGATGATGACATCTAAAGCAATTTATTCTCAAACATTATGACGACCCCGGAACATCTGGCAAACATGAAAAAAGGGAAACCGTTTCAGTGTAGTCAAAGATAAAAACTTCAACATAAAGCTTCCAACCTGAATGTACAGTTAGCGAGTGGTAAAATCTAGACCTCTAGGCAGGAGGTGCATTCCCCTGTTTCCTGTATATTTCTTCACTTCATTACTGTCCAATAAATGGTGAAAATGGCCAAAAAGTAAAATACCAATAATAATAAAAGATATGACGAGGAGTTTACTTTCTATGATTGACATACATTAGACAAGTGTAATTTTTGACAATATTTTAGATTAAATTTTACAGTTTTGGGGCAAAAAAAAATAAAATAAATGAAGTAAATTTCACATTCACCTCCACAATTAGAAAACAAGAGAGCATAATATAGGGGGATATTTGAGCAGTTAAATGAATAAATAAAATGTGGGATTGTACGATTTATTTTAAAATACTCGTGTAACAGAGTTTGGTCGATAACTTGACAGAATTTTCTTGGGTCCCTGTAGTTCTGTTCGGGAAATTTGGACTTGGGCTGCAAATATACAACTTACATCTGTAGTAACAATCATACATGTAGTCACAAGTAAGTGAAGGCAGTATTTACTGCAGTTAAAATGTATTTTAACTGCATCAAAGTGAATTAATTTATACTATTGTAGTACCAGCAGCATGAATAACCAGCAAAACCCTTCTATACTTAGATAAAGGTTTACACAAGCAACAGCAGCAACTTACGTCTTGACTCGGCTGATGAAATGCTGCCGCAGTACCAGAGCCAGAGTGGAGAGAAGCATGATGGTGGTGCACATGGTCCCTTGAGCCCACCACCCTGCAGCCAGCAGGGTCAACATGAACAATCCACAGCCGAGGAGACCTGTCTGTCTCTCCCTCTCTCTACCTGCCTGGCTGGATCAGGAACGCAGGCGGATTAGTCAGTCCCAGATTAGAAAAGATGACATGGTGCATTATCGAGGCACAGCACTGCTGCGCACCTAAGCTATGTTGTGATGTGTGTGCATTTATTGTGCATGATTCAGATATTTACTGCGTCATCTCCAATGGCAATGCAACCTTACATCTTTTTCTGCCATTTACCATGTATTCCTCTTTCAACATGTCCTGTTATGCCAGACCTTGCTATGCCACCACACAGCAGTTGCCCCCAGGTTTCTCTGCTGTTCCCCAGTCACCTGATCATCTGTCTGTACACCTGCTCCTTATTTAGTGTTCATGTCAACATCCAAGTCTAATTATCACTGAGCTCCAATACATCTGACTTGGTGCTTAACAATACGGAAATGCCTGATTAATAAACAAATGTGGATGTCTCATGTCAGCCACAGTTTGTCATTCACTGTGATTCATTTTAACAGATACAGTGCTGTAATCTCAGTGGACAGTATCCTTAATCCACGCACAACCAACTCTGCAATCATACAACTGAGTTGACTGATAACATGACAGTTGCAAATATGGGAATCCTAAATATATATGTCTGTACAAATTTTGGCATTACAAAGGTACTGAGATATTTTCACAGGATAAGTGAAAACTTAAAGTCAGGCATCACTGAAGGCATTAAGATTCATCCTCTGGACACTATGAGTTGTTCATGTGCTGTTTATACACTCTCTGACAAAGTATTCCCAGGTTGTAAATCTGTGAATAATTGAGGATCCTTCTATGCCACGTGAAAAGCTGTATCCCACCCAGATTACTGGTGCTCGATGACCATCGTTAAGTGGAACAACAGCAACATGGCAACATAATGAGGATGACTCCGTGATAGAGAATGACTCTAACACACACACACACACACACGCAGACACACACACACACACACACACACACACACACACACACACACACACACACAAATAAAATCCTCAGCCCACCATTCTCTGTCTCACTAGGCTCAAGTTATGGATATTCTTAAGCCAGCGATGACATTCCACAAAATGGCATCTGTGACACTGCTGTCACCACTCTGTCATGAAACCTCTGGTGCATGGAGCACAGACAGATGGAAGTTCAGTGAAAGTGGCTGTCAGGAATGTCAAGTTGCAGCGATGTGGCTGTGCATCTCATTCGCAGCTTTGAGATGAGCTCATGCCACTTAATTGGAAAATTCTTCAGGCCTCCTCCCAAGCTTTGAGCTGCAGGGACTTAAGAATGCCTAACAATCAGGAGGTTTAAGTGTCACAGAGCTGTTATTTATGTTGACCTGCATGTGCTGGCAGGCTTAGCCACGGTCTGGAATTGTTTTAAAGAAATAACAAAAGTATTTGTTGGGGCAAATTTGTGAGAATTTTTGAGCAGTCAGCTCCTGGGTTCAAAATGCTCATCTTATGGACAATGTATGCTACAACAGACCAGCTGCTCTGTATGCTGGATTTCATCCTACATTTTGGGGCAGTAACGTTTATCTGTCTGTCGGCCATTTGAGCACTTTGATCCAGACTGAATATCTCAACAACTGTTGGATGGACTGCCATGATATTTTTTACAGAAATTCATCATCCATAGAAGATGAATCACGCTGACCTTGACAAAGCCCTGACTTTTCCTCTAGCGCCACCAGGAGATTGACATTTGTGGTTTTGTGTGAAATATCTATGACAACTACTTCATGGATTGCCATGAAATTTGATCCAAACAGTCCTGTCCCTCTGATCAATGCACTCCTGTACCAAAGTACAGTCTAAAAGAACCACTAGCAAGGCTGTAGATTTTTGGAGTTCAGTCCAGTACAGGGAAAGCCCCAAATGCATTTAAATTAAAAGTACCATACACCCATACAGGTAATTTTATTTAGTCTTTCTTATGGGACCCTGTGGGAAATCAGAAAATTTGTCAAGTTGCCTATATTTCCAAGTTTTTTCTTTAGTTGCTACATTATCCAGTATGTTCATCAGCTCGTCACTAACTCTGTCTAGTTCATAAGAATGTAATAACTGTAATGTACAGTGGGTTTAGTAGAGCTTGTCTTTGCTGAAATAGCTGTCTACTGTGACCGGAGACCAAACTGTGAGATTGAACCAAACAGTAACATAAAGTAAAAAGAATAAGCTGAAAGAGCGACGTTAAAAGGCTTCATAGAGCTGAGAGGAACTTCAGGGTCACGTGATAATTTTCTGTGGGTTTGTCACTACAAACGACCCCTTTCACTTTCAACATTTTTTAATGCAGTTTTAAAGAAAATTCACTTATTAAAAGGCTTGTGAATCCTCAGATATTGATTTCCTACCAAGCTATACTCCTGTGTCAGTTTATATCTACTTTAGCTTGTTAATAATGATTAATAATGACCTGCTGACAGAGACTGTGTGTGTGTGTGTGTGTGTGTGTGTGTGTGTGTGTGTGTGTGTGTGTGTTCTTAAGTAGCTGAACTCAAGCAATATGTCAAGATTTTTCTCCCTAATATTTTTAGCTTCCGAGTAATGAAGCCTGTCTAAAAGTTAACCTATTATTAGTGTCTGTGTGTTCTCAAAGAGTAAAACAGAGTTTGTAGAGGTGTGTTTGTGCATCAGTTCATGGGATATGATGAGCCCATGTTACCAGCGCTCCACAGAATTGATGGCACTGGGAAAATGTGTCGCCATGGTGACAAATCAGTGTCCTGTCGACCATGCTGTGCATGATGGAGACGGTCATGAGAGAATGACTCTATTTTCTGACTCGCATGGTGTTGTTTACCTGCTTCACCTATTCCTGTTAGTCAAGCCAAGTGGCACGAAGATGAGATTATTTCCCTGGATATTATATTGATTCCTTTAGGAAATAGCACATTTTCAACCCAACTACTATAGTAACCTTGTGTGAAAAATGCAAAACTCATACATAACTGAAATTACTCTGAAATGCAGCATGCATGAAAGCAAGACAGAAATATTAAAAACTCCAAAACACTTTCCTGTATTGAAAAAGCCGATATATCAACGTTGTCTTTAATGATAAGATGTACAGTTTGAATAAATTACTGTATGGATTTGAAAAATTAGTGTCTTCCTCCCTGCATGAACCTCCCACAGGAGCCTTAGATAGAGTCTCGCCTGGAGCGTCAAGCAGCGAACAGGCAACCATTAATCATTGATTAAGAACATTTACATCTCATTTCGTTTAATTATCTCTTGTTCCTGAAACAGTGGGACTGCCAAGTAGAGTATCTGCACTGACTACCTGCAGGCATGAGATATGTGCTACGTCAGGTTATCTGGGTCAAGTTCACCTTTGGCTGAGGAGATGAAAAAAGAAATGAAAAAAACAGGATTAGACTGGAAAAACATGCTGAATTGTCTTCGATCACCAGTTCTCTGATATTTGCAGCAGCTTCATGTGAGCCAAAGAACTGCTCTCAAAATACTGCTGATTTATAAAACACTGAATGGTTCAGGGCCAGCCTGATCTGCTGCTACGTTCACCCACCCAGACCTCCCAAGGTGAAGCAGTATTTGTTATTTAAGCACCACATATCTGCAACACTTTCAGTTCTTTTGAAATTCAGGCTCAAAACTTTGGTAGCACTTCAGAATCAAAAGCATCAACTCAGAATCTTAATTATGACCAACCACGAACAGCATAATTAGGCTAGGTACCCATTATTTAAGAAATGTCAACAAACTTAATTATTTCACGTCTTGTTCCCTTGTACCTGCATGTATGAATCAGTATGCATTGTACTGGTAGAAGAGCAGAGAACTCCAATATAAATTGAAAAGAATTGTATTTTGTATGTTGCGGGTCATAATCTAAAGTTTAAGTTTGGGTCATTGCATTCCTATCTCACACAAAAGTGTGTTCCAAGCAGTGTTTTGTGTGGCATGAAGAGGCTGGCAAGATGAGTCTGCTTTATAAAATTACAATATGTTACATTGCAAGCTTGATTACATGCAGTGCTTTTTACTTCCAACCTTAAATAAATGTGTCCAAGATGTGCACTGATATTGCAGAATTTATTATTGAATTGAATTGAATGCTAACATTAGCTGTTGTCTAACAGTAGCTCACGGGTTGTCAAATATGTTGTTTTACCTTGAAATATGGTTCAATGTCCCTCTGGAGCTTGCTAACATTAGCACTAATATAAGACTTATTTTACATCATAACACCTGCTGCATGTGGTCTCCGGGTCCTCGAAAAGGTTGAACGTTGCAAACAGACCAATTTTTTGAATTGGTGATGGGACCAAATTAATGCTACGTGTGTTTTGAAAGAGTAGAAATAAATGTCACATTGTCAAGCTGTCAGGCTCACGTCAGGAGCACACCAGAAAAGCTGACAGCCTCTTGACGTTAGTGGGACACTGCCATGGGAAACAATATTTGACACAGTTTCTATAAATGGTTTAAAGGTCTTTCGAAAAATCGAAAATAAGCACAACAGATGCAGCCTCATTACAGTTTTTATTTCCTCACACAAAAAGTGAAAAGCATTTAGTTCAAGTTCAGCTGGACCTTAACCTTGTTTTAATTCCTTGCTTTGTGTCTGTTGTCAAAAATAGAAACACATTAACACATTTTAAGTGGTAAGTAACTAATTTTAATGTGATCTGTTACTTGAAATATTGATGATTGAGGAGCTCTTGTCCTTGTTTCAATTCAGTCAAATGTATAAATGCAAACATTTTTCTCCAGGTGATGTAACCTGGATGTAACATTTTCTGGTGAGCATGGACTCTGTCACCTAACTGCAGTGCTCATCATTTCATTAGTGATATTTCTGATTAATCTGAGCCTGAACGGACATAAACTCTAAGTACAAGAAGAACCAGAACTAGATGTTACCTCTGGATCATCTATCAAATCTAATGCGTTCTTAAAAAAAAAACTCATTGGACAGAGACAAATTTACAAGTAAATTTTATTGACGGTCATGATTGATTTTCACCAGGTCTGCAAAGGTACAAGTCTGTGGTAGGCTGTGCAAACATGCTCAAAACACTACAAAGCAACTGCACTTGCTCCCACCAACAACGCAGTATACAATGACATATTCATATACAGTATTCAAATACATATAATCCTTCTCAGGTATATTTAGAAAAATAGTCCTAACTTTTCAACTGATAGACGGAAACATTTCACAACAAAAATACATAGTTCCACATGTGCTGTGATGCCCTTATTTGCTGAATGAATGTGTGAACTGAATTGATGAGCGTTCATCTGATGTTTATCTTCAAATCATAGAAAATATATACTGGATTAAGTCCTGCTGTTGTAAACTTGGCATGCAAGGACATGCCCAACTCGGGCCAGTTTAATGCAAGGCCATGTGTCTGTGTCAGTAAATAAAGTGATAAAGGAAGCCACTGACAGAATCATTGGGATGTGTTTGCACATACATGTGTGTGTGTGTGTGTGTGTGTGTGTGTGTGTGTGTGTGTGTGTGTGTGTGTGTTTATACTGTGATGAGGAACTTGCTGTATATAGACAAAGAAGGACACAAAGCCTGTAGCTTTAGCCAGAGAAAGGGTACATCTTGATGGCATGTGTGTGTTTGCAGATGGGTTTCACACCACACAGTGTTTAATAAACAAGATATCTGAGGAAGGCTGCTTGACAAAAATACTCCCGAACCTCAAGCTGGTTGAGGTCTGACCTCAGAGTGACGCTGACGTCAGATGGCCGGCAAAGAATAGGGCTGATGTGTATTTTGAAACGGGTCATTTATGACAACAGCTTTACTGTCTCCAGAGCTATTTCAGCCAAAGTGGGTTGTTTGACTATTGTGTGTATTTTATCCACTTGTCTGACTGATCACTGTGTGACAGAGGCTTACGACGCTCCAGTTCTACTTGAAAAGGAAACTGTTTAATGAGAGCTCTCAGTAAACTTGACTGCAAGTTGAATCTAAATGGCCAGTTTTACAGACAGCGAAGCCAAGAGCAGCTGCAGTTGTTCAAATTGTTTCAGTCATTGTTTGACTCTGTTGTCTCACGTTAAATTAACTTGTTATCTAAAACAGAAATATTTCTTTATTTTTTTCACAGCAGATGTTAATTATGTTGCAATTCATGCTGGATAAATCTGTTAGAAAATGCAGGAAACCATCCAGTATGTTTAATAGTCTATAATACTAAAAACAGGAAAATGTGAATGAATGCATGTTTCCATCCATCACAGACATTTTACAGGAGTTTGGTGTATCAAGATAAAAAAAATTTTTGCAATGCATTTTTTCGCATTTTGCTTTTACAAGTCACGGCACAATGTGTAAAGGAAGTCACTTAAAACATTATGTAAGTGCTTTATTTCTGATGTTTATGTTTATTGTAATGGTGTCAAACTCATTTTCCTACCAGAACATGAAAGACATTTTTAGAAAGCACTGTTGTGAATGGTTGACATGGTGTGGTGGGTTTATGACCATCTGTCTTGTCATAATTGTTTTTGCTCTCAGTGACGCTGTCCTAACGGAGGCAATGGGAAGTTACAGTAGATGAATGACCAAATGAGGAGGAGAGGAGACTCATTACTTCCTCATTAATGCCAGATGCCGATGCCAAGGAGGGTCAGATGGGAGATACAGGACATCATTGCAGCAGATGCAAACTGATGATTGGATCAAATGTCCATCCTAAGCAGATTTGCTGTGTATGTTTGGGAATTGACTAGAGAGAGACTCGCAGATGGGGACTGCTAGCCGGAGTGCATGCAGTCCAAAGACTCTGACTACTGAAGCACAGGTGATGAGACAATGAGCTTAAATCTGGTAAAGAAAGTTAGTTTGAGCATGTGCAGCATGTTTGAAGAGCAGCGGATGACTGAACATGTCTGGATTTGAGTTTAGAGAGGAACTGTGGGGGAAAAATTACATTGTGCTCGATGGGTCAGAGATCTAAAGAAAAAGACAGCTGGCACTTCTAAAGCTAATATGCTTCTCATAGACCTCCGGCGTGACTTTCTAAAGCCCTTAATGGAGCATGTCTCTCTGATGGGGTTTTGGAGAGGTAAACTAACTGACAGTGCTGTAAATATTAGCATGGGGAGGTCTTATAGCATGCCTGTGTGGTTGTTAACTTGTGTGATTGCTGATTATGTATACATCCCAATATTTTCCATCTCACTTTCACCATGTTGTAAGTGTTTGTGTAACGAAAGTGATAGGCAAATAAAAACTGAAAGCATTGCTGCTAGTCCAAGACTTTTAGCAAAGAAAAAAACAGGCCTCTTTAAAACACGTCAACAGATCAACGTGTCAATGGGTTGTAAACAAAGGCAGAAGTATATGCACACTTGCCCACTGTACACGTATACAAACAACACCTTTGAAAAGTTGAACAAGACATTAAGAGCACGTAATGCATCAATAGAGAGAGAAAGGGGAATAGGTCCCCTGAACATGAGGATATACTGTAGTAGGACACAAAGAGAATCTATTAACAGTCAGCAGCTCCATGGTCCCATAGCCGGGGCTTCAACAACTAACTGCCCCCTCTCAGAGCTTATAAATCATTTCTTGTCTAAACATTTCTTATTTTTCTCTCTCCTTCAAAATATCATGAGGTGTATTCATTTGTGCAGCTTAGCCAGAAGATGCTTCTCTCACCGCAGGTCTCCACAGATATGAACTCTGTAAAGTAGTAATCCGCAAGATTTTCGTATAAATAAATGTCTGTTTCTGCCATCCCCAGCTGACCATTCACCAAAAGCATACCCTGAACAACGATCATCCAACATAACCTTAGCTTATCTGGAAGGTTTGGGGAGGGGGGGGGGGGGAATTAATAGTGCATTTGTCTGCTCTAACTTAAGCTGTACATGTTAGCATGTCCAGCTAACTAGCTGGCGAGTAGTAACCTTCCCGAGCGTTATTTCCAAGACTACAGAATATTCCAGTAACTAACTTTGAGGGGTTATTAAAAAGCCCCGATCAGGACCGACACATTCATCATGTAGCATTACCCATGCAGACTTACTGTATTGTACAACAATACTTGAACAAACTAGCTACACTGCAACATCATGTAACTGTCTCCAACCAACTGGTTTTTGTTCAAAGCCAGTTGGTTGGAGACAGCATTATCAAATAACTACCTAACATTGATTGGCAAACTAGCAATAGAGGAAAAACCTTCCAGCAACAGTTCTTATTACGGGTGGCAAAACTGACAGTGTTTGGCAAGAAATAAAGAGCTTACATCGGTCTGAAATCAAGGAACCACTATTTCAAAGATTACTGTGAATTTTGAGCAGCTAACCTTCTACCATTATCACTGTAAACTTCATATGTGGTGTGTTGGATTCAAACTTTGGACAGGCCTCGCAGCAACTAAGGGGGACAGGGTTTAGCAAAGGGTCAGCTGTCAATGAACGTAGAGAACAGTAATTAAATCAACAAGTTCATTAAAGCTTTGGGATTTGCTTGTTGAAGAACTTGAGAGCTCTTTAATGGGGAAGACCCCATGCCGTGCACCAACACCAAGTGATGTTTTGTATGTCTTTGGCAGTAACAGTAGTTTTGTTTGGAATAAACAAGAACTGGATAGTTAGCATTAGCAGTGACCCTCTGAGGCTAAAATCTCAACCAAAGCACCACTTACATTAACTAAAACTTATTTAGGAGAAAGGTTAAATGTTGCCTGGTTACATTGTTTGGTACCCAAGTGATCTCTGGGAAGTGCGATGTAGAAACACCACAGCAATAAAGATTTAGCACCAAAATGTTACTAAAATAAAGTACAGCGTTGCACGGATTACCACTTTAATCTGATCCATATCTGTGAACCATCCTCACAGAACTCCTTGTAAATGAAATTCCGTTACCACCTCTTCTTCCAAACTCTTCACACCGCTGAGCTGGAGACCTGGAGCCAGCCCACCTCAGTGTAGGCCCCTGTCACATGCCAGTACAGTGCTCCCATCAGTTTGGCCCACACCAGCTGCACCTCTGCCGTGAAGAACTCTGGGAAATCTTCAGACAACACCTCCAGCATCACACCACTCAGGATCTGGGTGGAAGAAGGGTTAGAAAGAAACCTCATGAAGGGGGGGGGGGGGTTAGTGGGAATATGTGGCAATCAAGATAATGGCAGGTGGAAGGCTGAGGGAGCAATACAGAGAATTAAATTCAGTAGGTAAAATGAAAGCAGAGTGGTGGAAATAAAGAGTCCAATTCACTGTCACAGAAAAGTGGGCGAGGCAGGCGAGAATTGAAAATGATAGCAGTAAAACATGAAAGCAGTGGGTGGACATGCCATACAAAGGGAATGGAAATGACAGAGAAGAGAGAAAGGACAACATAGGTAGGGAATGAAAATGTAGAAGATATAAAGGCAATGCAAAATAAAAGAGGGAAATGTGGATTTAAATGTGGTAGATGAGCAGTGATGTTAAAGTTGCAGCAATGAAACACTATTCATTTGAGAACTGAGGACAAGTAAACCCCCTTAATTCTCAAGTTTGACTGGCAATAAAACCATTACAAACTGAAAAAAGAATACATTGCATCTTGGAAGAGAAGTTCTCAACACAAGGTCCATTTACTTGGTGTTTCATATGGCCTTCCTTAGTGGATGGAGTTGCTCAGTTGTAATGGAGAGATGGTTTAAGTTGTTATCATGTGACCTAAATATGGAATATCTGTCCTGTGATAACAGGTGGTCATATGGAGGGGGAGATCGTAACGTCCACTTGTACAACTACCTGTTAGCGTGTCACAAAAAAATCCATACTCCATGCACCGCTGTGCATATGGGTTAAGAGTTCAGGGAATACACAGTGGGACTAATCCATTTAATGATTTATTCACAAAGTGATCAATTAAATCTTAAAATGCATTCTAAAGGCAATCGGATGCCAGTAGAGGATGCTTAAATGGCGGAAATGTGTTCTCCTCACAGCTGTATTTATGAACCAACTGCAGATGACATTCAAAAGACTTGAAGACAGGAAGCATATGCTTCCCCTCTTCAATCAGATGAAGAGGGGATCATATTGGAGATTCACATTGAAAATTATGCAACCATATGGTCTAAATTAAACATCTTAATCGTTTTTTTCCAACTTTCCCACAAATAAAATGATTCTAACACTTTTTGATTTAACACATTTTTCTGTAATTGGCTGATATACTGTACTTTTCCCTTTATTGTCATCTGTCATCTTAAATTCATGATCATAGCTCATATACTATTTTGCACATTATTATAAAGAAATTTTGAACTGCTTTATTACTGTTTGTATACCACTTTGTATCACTACAGGCTGCTGTAGTATTCTTTGTAGTTCTTCACTGTATTAGCATAACAAAACATACTTGTGGTTTGCTGTAACATTTGTGCATGTTTCTATACACAAAGTTGTAATTCACATTTCAGTAGATGACTGATTAAGTCAGCACAGTGTGACGTCACTCTTGCAGAGGTTACAGCTGCAACGGAGCACATTCCTGACCACACCCAGCAAACAAGAAACGGCTGCTAAAAAAACGCTTTCCCTCTGGTATTACTGTAACTTACTCTTGAAAGTTAGCTGAGATGAATTCTTGAGCTGTACTTAATATGTATGAACAGTTTGTCAGTCATGTGGTTACATTTTCCTTATTAAATTATAGGAAACATCTGTGAAATATGCTGTCTGCCCCAGAAAACTCTTTCAACACTCATTTTGTCATGGCTGAGTAAAGTATGATTCCTAGGCTGGCTTTAAACGACATGTGGCTTCATAACAATTTAATATATGTATGCGTGCAGGTGCTAACAAGTAATAGCTACATTTGAGACATAATGATAATAAATATAATAACAAACATATAATAAATATATAACAGCAAAACAGGAGTATGGCTTTTTGGCCTGAGTAAATTTAAATGGGCAATAGAATCCCTTGTGATACTCGATTGGTAAAAAGAACATTTGGCGTGATGATGGGGTACTTTGATGATTCAAGGAGCTGCTGAAGCATGAAAAATAATTCTACTGTGCTACTTATCTTGGAAAGAGGGAACTTGACAATTATCTTCCACGACACAGTCTGAAGCAATCAAGTAGCCACAACTAGAAAACAACACACCTTCTAGCAATTAAACAACCCTTGTGGGAATGTACCTGTTGAGGACTGTTGAGGGCAATTCTGGGGAATATAGAAAATCCCTGATTAAAGTAAAGCAGAATGTGGCAGGCTGACAGACCGATGCACCAAAGAGGTCAACTTATATCCTTCACCATAAAGGAACTCCTGGACATTACAGATGAATAAAAGACTGATAGTATCAGAAAGTGGGCTGTTCAATGAAGTTACCTTGAAATACATGGGTTCCACCTTGTGTTTGATAGCATGAGCCTTTCCCACCAGAGCCAGCACTGACGACACTTTCTCTGGATCATGGAGGTTTTCCACCACAGTATTGATGGCGTTCATCACTCTACGAGCATGGTGCCGAAGTTGGCTGCTTCGCTCCATCTCCTCAGGATCCTCCATGTCCTGGAACTGACTGAAGTACTGTTTGGCCGATGGAAAGTTAACAAAGAACCTACAGAGGCAAATATATTTCAGATTTAGAAAATTTGAAAGAAAAATTACTTTTTCAGCCCTTCTAGCAGTGTGACTTAAGTGATGGCAGTCTCTGTTGATCAGTCCGCCACTTTGACCCAAACAAAAATTGGGTGCATTATATGGAAGATTTTACAGACTTTGATGTTAACCCGGGGATGAATCTTTGGAGAAACTTTGGAGATCCCTTGACTTTTCCTCTAGTGCATTACAATGCAAAATGGCTTGCCACAAAGTCAGATGGCTGTTCCACAACTTTGGTCCAGAGTGGATGGATTGAAATTACATATTCTGCAGACATTGCTGGTCCATAGAGGATAAATTCTACTGACTGCAAGGGTCTCAGTTTCAACCATAGAGTATACACGTTGATGATGGTTGAACTTTCTAGAGAAGTGAGACACTGGGTGTTCTACTCTGTCAGCACCATCATGAATCAAAACAGCTCCCACCCCCAAGTAGCTCACATCAATTCCCAGTTTAAATGACTGATCAAAGTTAGGCACTGCAAGCACAGTAGCATTTGTCAGTGGGGCTTTAAGGTGCTGAAAAGTATGTTGACAAACGAACCTTTGGGTTTAACAGGTCAGTAAATGGTGTTGCAACAACAGAATTTAATAGTCAATCCCACAAAACAGTGCAGTCCCATCTGGAACCAAAAACTGGGAATGCAGAATGCCTCCATCTAAGACTGGACCAAACACGCCTCTCCCCAGCTCACTTCTTTTCCCTGACAGACCACATTTGCTTCACCAAAAACACATTTTGCCAAATGGATTGTCAGGTTTGCTTTGCTTAACCGGAGTAATTTACCAACTAATTTACCAGCCTTTGAAATCTAGCAGGCACGTTGTACATCCCAAAGGCCAACACCCTATACTGCAAAAATGTCATTAGGTGTCTTAAATGCTGAAATCTCATCTTTTCAGCATTAACACGAAATGCATGTTGTACAATCGGGGGTGGATCACCTGCAGCAATATCACGCTGCAAGACAGTCGTACATTAGGGTACATTAGAAAACAGAGACCCACAATGTCCGCGTGCTGAGTATCAGGTAAGTTTTGCGACCTCCCCTGCACCACTGCTTTAGATGGAACAATTACATCCTCCACTCCAGCAGTGGTCAGTGCCGCAAGGTTACAGCCGGTCCAACACTTTCAGCGCTGAATAGCACCACTACACAGAAACAGAGACAGACTTGCAAAGATCAGCACTAGACAGTTCCACAGAGGGCATGACAGAATTAACAGCTGCAGAAGTGGATGTTCATGATACGGTTTTAAAATGTCAATGTGACACAGCCTACTCCTTTGATTCCAGTCTGGGGTAGCAATGAGATAATCACAGTCACTTATTTTCTTTTAAGCAAAATACAAGCCTTTAAAGTGAGCCTGGGAGAGACTGGAAAAAGGAATTGGTAATAAAACCAGAACTTTATCACCCGGGCCACAAACTCTGCCATCGACTTTTCCATCCTACCAGCCCATCATCTTCTTTTGAGCAGCACTCATATTTTCTTTTTCTAACTCACAAGCATGGCACAGCTTGACATGAAACTAAATACATAATCCGAACAAATTCTGGCTTTCACCCAGCTTTTAAAAACTTCAACAGTCCAATGAGCAAATACCAGTTCAGAGGGACTAAATCCAAAGGATTCCCGTACAACCTCTCTCACTACAAACAACATTACATGAACTCCATTGTAGCGTAAACCAGCCAATTTGGAACAGCAATACAGGCACTAACAATGCAGCTCCTGATAATCAAAAGCAGAAAACCCACAACTCACACCTTGGGATGGCACCACCGTACAACACAGCAACTGTTACCAATATTACAAAAATATCTCTAATCCTCAATATTTAATTTCACCAGCAACTAAAAAACTAAACTTGGCTGCATTAGAATTTAGATGAAATCATGCTGTGCCTACATACAGTCTGACAGAGCAGCTAGTGTGACTGTAGACACTTATTCTTGTTTTATCTTGTTTCTCAAAGGCTTGAGCACATTGGTTGGTTGAGCAGGGAATCTGAGCTGCAATTATGATATGTCAGCGATGGTTGGATGCTGATACCTGAACTAAGGTCACCAAACAAAACACTCCTCCACTTTCTAATTTTAATCTTCTGATAAAATTATATGACAGAAGCAGAATTAAAAACAAGGTCATGCCATTGAATTTCAATATTCAGAAAGGGCATTTAATTAATCTTCTACAAAGGAGAAACTTCCACATTTAAAAGAGATGTTTTTTTCTTGCAAACTTTGATTCTTTTGTAGATAAATAACCTTTCAGTGAGAAATTTGCACAAACTTTTGATTAATGAAGACCCCGTGGATCAAAGACAGGTCTTTAAGAAAATATGATTGAGGGGGTGTCCTGATGGCCCAAGGACACAAAACACAGAATCGCAATTTCCTTGGTTCGATGCCAGCTGAGAATCTTTGATGCATGTCACACTCCTCTCTCCCACCATGCTTCCTGTCGGTGTCTCTGCTGAAAACATTCTATTGAAGATATCAGGAAAAAAAACACTTTAAGATGAGGCATAAATTCATCTATGACTTCTGCTGAGCAACAGCAATTGCAATTCAATTGGTAAACTTTATAAAATCCTGTCTTTTTTCAGAATAGAGATGAATAGCCTGGGTAATTAGAGCAGAAATCTAACACTGATGATGTGACAATATGTGTATAATTTTCTGGTTGTTTATTGTATTTTTGGGGGAATGAAAAAAAAATCTTATTAGAAAGACAAGATCTAAAATACTGAACATAGATAGGAGATGGAGCAAAGCATTAAGACCACAAACACATTATACGAACAAAAAAGAAGAAAAAAAAGAAAAAAGTTATGCTTAACAATGTTGTCACCATTTATTCTTGAAACGTTGTTGGCAGAAATGTCCAACAAGAGAGCTATGACATCTTATAGGCTTAACTGAGAGAAATCCTAGTACAAGCGCGTAATAAGGTCAGTGGAAATCTATAATAATGTGAACCACGCATGTATTGCAATGATCAAAGCATATGAGGAGTCATGCTTGAAAAATAAGAATTTAGCTAAGAGACCGATGGGTCGAGGATACAGAGTCACGCACAGATTAGTAAGTAGGTTTTAAATTCTTCCTTAGTAAGTAGGTTTTTGACTAAAGTGTGGTTAACACACACAGAGACACACACACGTGCACTTTTTCATGTCGGTAAAGTGTGTAATCCACCTCTGCAGCATCAGTGTGACTTTAGTGCAGCAGCAATGAGGGCCTGCTAGTTAAGATTAATCATTCCCTTTGAGTGTAATTGGATGCAGGTGTGCTGAAGAGCAGGGTTAATTTTCAAGCCTGTCTGCTGCTGTTTATGTGAGTGCATCAGGCTGAAATACACCTACTGAAGGCTCAGTATTAAACAGATTAAAAGCCTCTTTTGTTTTGTTTTGGCTTCCACAATGTCCTACTCGTGTGTGTAAGTACTATTACTTCACTGAAATTTACTGAAAGGCATAGGATGGTTGTTTACCTTCTAGTATGAATGTAATCAATTGAAACTTCAATCAATGATCACTGTTGAGGGCAGCAGATGGACATTTGATTTGGTTAGATAAAACCATGTGTTACTGCATCTTTCACCTTACTGACATTCAGTTCAGACTTATGCATGTGAGTCATGCCAGAACGGAAATGTACCAAGCTCTAACCTAGTAAGACTGCCATCCTCTCATTTTAGTAAAAGTGAATCAGGAGCCTAGTCAGACATGAAATCATGTACAACTGCCAACATAAGTGTACATTCAAAAAAAAATCCTTTGGGAACAATGAAAATTTGTACGAAATTTCATGGAAATCCAACAGTTGTGGAGATTTCAATTTAGACAAAAATGATGGATTGAGAGACAGACATTACCATCCCCTGAGCTGTGCTGCTAGTGTGGCTTAAAGTGAACACTTGTATACAGTAGGTTGTTTGTGAGAAAGTAAATAAAAAAATGAAAGAATGTATAGCTAACCTGTCTTAACATTAGGACTACAACAAACAGTTATTGTCATCGTTCATTAATCTGCCAATTATTTGTCTGAACATTGTTCATTTGTCCAACCAACAGTCCAAACCCAAAGACTCTTCATTCACTATCATAAATGTCAAATTCTTACATTTAAGAAGCTAGAACCAGCAAATGTTTGTCATTTTTGATGAAAAGCAACTAAAATGCTAAATGAATTATCAAAATACAAATAATTTTCTTTTTGATTAATCTACTGAACCGTAAGAAACAGCTTCCGCTGTTGTCCGGCAGTGAAAATAACTGGTCCTTCAACCCAGAGTTTTTCAAGATTCATTGAAGACACATGGGAGAAGATGCCACTTATTTCTTTTGCATCTGGATTGTGTTTGAGGTCTGCCCAGTGTATAAAACCAGGGTTATTTTAGGTACAGATGTAGTAAATTCCATTCTTAAACCACCATGGTAGATGTACGAGGAGAGATAAACAAAGAAAATGTAAATTGTCTTGTGGGATTCTAGTTACGAAGATTTGTTTTGACTCAGAGGTTTGACAGTTTTCATCACAGCCGACTGTGACTTCACAGCAGCTCAGTAAGAGAGAGGAGCGAATGTGTGTCAGAGCTATGAGAAAGTTTCCACGAGCTGAGCTGAAGGGCTAAAATCTGACAGATTAAGTGTTGTCCGTTCTCACAGACAACAATGCAAACTGCTATTGTTGACACAGCTTTAGAAATTTACAGACATACAAACAATGACTGAAAACCAGATGGATTTACAAGTGTATACATACACACTTACCCTTGCCTAACCCTAACCCTATCCCTAACCCTAAACCTTGTCTAGGCAGTAAGCACTGACCTTTTACCTAAACTTAACCTAAACCTAGCGTTAACCCAATTCTTCACTATAAAATTTGGTGATCTATGTTATGGGGACTTGTGATAAGGAAGGCAGGGCCCCACAATGTGACAGTGTAAATGGGTTTATGTCCCCACAATGCGAGTAACACACACAGACACACACACACAGACTTCTTCTCTGACCCACTTTGAATCTTGTCACTGTTCCAGCTGACTAGAATTGCTCGTACAGTTATTTCTCAGTTGGAGTTTGGCCCTCGGCCGCCCTGCTACACTACATCCACATCCCCCAGATCCTATGTCATGCTAGGCCTACAGAGGCTCAGCTTGCCTGTAGCACTCCTAGCTTGGCTCTACCAGCTGTCACGATACGTGCGCAGGAATAATGCAGGCTTTCTAGTAGCTCTTGTTCTGCTTAGAGAGACTCAAAAGTTAAGTGCTGCGCTTTAAGAAAACAGACTGCTGCTCCACTGTTTTCTTTGAAGAAAATAAGTTCTTCTTTTTCTGCCTGTCTTCTCGTGTTAGAATGATAAATGCTTAATCTCCTGCAGCCAAGACATGGTTCTGCAGTGCATTACAAGAATATATGCAACAGGCGCATCATCAGGCCCATTAAAGCTTTTGGTGTTTCAGCATCTAAAAGTCTCAATCATCAAAGTGTGATTCCATGACCCTCAGAATTTAAGACATGAATGCTTTGCCAAAATTATAGTAGTTCTGTTGTTTGAAGGATTTCACTAACTCATTTGGGTTTTGGTTCCTCATCATTTCACCTGACCAACTGTATGACAAGAGGAGTGGCGCAAAAAATGAGTTCTGACTCTGCACATGTTAAAGGTGTATCATTATCCAGTGATTACTACATCCTTAATATGTCCAAAAACTGTAATACTCCATGTATATGGAGGTATGCTGAGGCACATACTGTCCTTATGTGAGAGAAGTACTGATGTTAAGTACTTTGAGAGCTCTGAGCACATTCTTGCACCTGTCTCTGCATTCAAATGAAGCCATCAAAGCCAAAGCAGCACCATTAGTGGGTCTTGTTAATCACAGTTTAATTAGACTCGAAGGGTTCTATAATTCTCTGGAGTAATATGAACAACCTTGATCCTCAGGCCGAAACTTCAAGGACATCTTTTTCACAAGGCAAAATCTATGACTCCATACCACCGGCTTAAATATTGAAAAACAAAAATAACCCATCCTGATTTCAGTCAATGTGCTGTCACCTGAAATGCCTCAACAACTGTTGGATGGATTGCCGTGACATTTTTTACAGACAGTCATGTTCTCAGATGATGAATCCAAATGACTTTAGTGATCTCCGGACCTTTCCTCTAGCACCACCAGCAGGTTGACATGTTTGGTTTTGAGTGAAATATCTGGACGCCTGCTAGCTGTTACTGCCATCAGATTTTGTTCAGATATTCATGGTCCCCAGAGGATTAATTGTAATAACTTATGTGATCCTTTGACTTTTGTTCATCATCAGCACCAGGTTACAATTTCAGTTTGGTTTATAACCAAATATCTGCAAAACTATTGACATTTCCATCATCCTCAGTTGTAATGGGGATTTTTTAGTGCTAATAAGCAAATCTTAGCATGCAACAAGCTAAAATGAGATGGTAAATGTCAGGATGTTAACTCTGTCATTGTCAACTGTTGTCGCTGTTGTTAGCATTTAGCTCAAGGTGAGAATTATATCATGAATCGGGAAGCTGGAAGAACCATGGATTTTATTGTCCTTTTTAAATAGCCAAAACAGACTACATGAATACTGTATTAATGTTAATGTTCTCAAATGTTGCTGTACTATAAAACAGCTAACTATGATGCTACTTTGGAGTGAATGTGGAGTATGTTAAAAATTATAATCTTAAACATATTAGATACATATTTATGCTCACTACAAAAGTACTGTCTGAGCGGACGGATGCAGAGTTTCATTCTATTCTCAAAGCTGCCATATGCACTGTTCTTCTGATGCCTGGGGTGCTTTCACTCTTTGGTGCAATTGCATTTGTACGCATTGTGAGATCAACTGAGGCTATTGTTACTGTCTATTCTCTCCATGCATCCAGGCAGATGGATTGACATGAAAATGCAAATCCATGCTCACATGGGGGATGTTATGCACTGATCTCAACTGTGCAAGACTTTGACCCAGTGTCAGCCTCAGGTGATGTTAGGTAACTGAACTGAACAGAACTGCCAGCCAACTGTTGATAATCTTACTCTTTGAGTACCACACAGAGAAAAAATAATGAAAATAAAGTGCTGAAAAAAATAAGTTAAATTGATTAGCACGTAGACAACAATTCTGATAATGGATTGAGCATTTAAGCATTTTATCAAACAAATGCCTAACACTCACTAATAATTTCTGCATTAAGATTATTAACAGATTTTCTGTTCTATAGTGTAAACTGAAAATCATTGAGTTTTAGACCACTGGTCAGAAAACAGCAATCTGAAAGCATCACTTTGGTCTCTGGGATATTGTGATGACCACATTTCACTAGTCACTAAATGACTGATTATCTGTTATGGAAGTTGAATGAGTAAATTCAAAATACCAACATACAACAGCAGAGAGGAATTTTTAAAGGAATATTGACACTTGGCTTTCTTTAAAAGAGTTTGATGAGTAGATTGATACCACTCTCATGTTAGTAAGAATGATGCTACAGCCAGCAGTTAGTTTAACATAAAGACTGGAAACAAAGGGCGAACAGGTAACAAAATCCCCATTCTAATACCCCTAAAAGTACCATAACGTCCTGGACTCTTGTCATCAGTGTGAGGTTGCCATACAACCAGAGAGTCTAGGAAGTTACTGCTCCAAGCCAAGAAACAATCCCCACATTGTGCTGTACAGATTAAATAAACAAAATATACATTTTAAGTACTGAGCTTCAGAGGCAGAGTTTATTACCCGTGGATAGATGCAGGCTAGCTTTTTTTCCTTGTTCATTCATTCATTCATTCATCTTCTATACCCCGATTATCCCTTTCGGGGTTGGGGGGGCTGGAGCCTATCCCAGCTGTCTTTTTTCCTTGTTTCCAGTCTTTATTCTAAGCCAAGCTCTACAGATATATGACTGTTATCAGTCTTCTCATCTAACTCTCATCAAGTATGTGAATAAGCAAATTTCCCAAAATGTGTAACTATTCCTTTAACACCAACAAGAAGAAAAAAAAAAGAGGCCCTCTGTTAGAAATAATGAATCCTTGATGCATAAATGCAGTCCAAAGCTGGCTGTGTTTGTGAAAGGTGCTAATTATGATTAAATTCATAACGCTATAATCATCATTTACAACTCTCGTTGTGTATTTTCTGTCATCGCTTGTCTTGCACCCTGTTAACACATTATGTGTGTTATGTTTAATTCGGTAGGAGAAGCTCTATGCTCTGTCAATAAGTGTCTACACCAGGGTCAGCGAAACACATTACTGGATATGTAGTGTGCTTGGCAGCGCTGACATAACTAATTTTGACAGTCACCACAACCAACTGAGATTTAAAAGGAAGAATATCTTTTCATGAAAGTATGAGAAAATATGGCAAATTAGGAAAAGAGAGCTATATAAGAAAAATGAAAGGGGTGACAGAGGAGAAGACAGATAGCGAGGCATGGAGGGAGACATTTAAGTGCCAAAGCTTGTTGCTGTCATCCAACGATAAGAGCACAAGACACACACACACACACACACACACACACACACACACACACACACACACACACACACACACACACACCCAAAATGCTCTCTGCCCCTTCCACTCTCTCCCTCAGGGATTCTCATCACCCCAAACTGAAAATCAGTTTGCCTCACTCACATCCGTCTCTTTGCCACGAGTCACTGTCCATTTTAACAAGCCCTTGAGGGCTTTCTTAGTGTAACACTGAGACAGTTTAGCTGGGGAAATTCAAATGAATCAAGTCTTTCTTTGATATATCTTTTTTTTTTTTTAAGCAGAAAAAAGCAGGAAAAACACAGTCAAGCCATGTTGCATGGTCTGCAACACTTTGCAGTGGAGCTTCACAGAGAATCACTGCCTGTTGAAGATTAGGCTCTTGGAGAAACTGTTTGATTTTATGGTTATGGATATGTTTTGACAACTTAAGAAGACAGTAGCAATGGCTGAGCAACAGCCATGGATAATATAAGAACAAGGTGCTTACAGTATATCCAAAGATAAAAATGTATGAGGTACAACCTGTCTGCAATGCATTCATTTTATCCAGGATAAATGGAAATGCAAGAGGCACAAATTCAACATATCCACAGTCTCAAAGACGTTGGCTGTCTCCGCATACTGTGGTGTGAGGAGCAGTAGACTATGTATTTCTTCAGCATCTTAATGAGAGAGGAATGCAATGTTCCTTCAATCCCTACACTTTTCACAGCTCAGTGAAAATGGGTCCAGAACATGGTGTGTATGTGTGTGTGTATGTGTGTGTGTGTGTGCGTGTGTGTGTGTGTGTGTGTGGCCTGAGCAAAACAAAGCCTCCGTTATCGCTGGGTTTTCCACAAAATGTGTCAGTAACACTGATCCATCTTAGTGCTTAGACAGATGAATTCCTGCACATGAGAACAGAGACCATGAACTTTTACTCTTTGTGTGTGTATGTGTGTGCACAAGTCTGTAGAAGTTAAACCACTGGAGGTCAGCAAAGTCAAAATTATTAGCTGTTGTTAAGCTGTTGTTGACGCCTTTATGGAAACTCTGTAAGTTGAATCATGGTTATCAAATTCGAAACATTTTTATAATGTGCAGCTTGATACTGACTGGCAAACACAGACAGACCCTGGGTTTGTGCACAACACACAATTAATGAGGTGCATGTACCAGGTTCATGTCCAGAAGTCGTGAGTTTGTCGAAACTAAGAGGAATAAAAATGGTCATATTTTAGACATAATCCTTGAGATGAAATCTGTGTAAAGATGAAAATTATTATATTGAGGTTGAGGTTACAGGTGGCTGAGATTAGGTGAGAGTTTGGTGGACAACAATCTGGGAAAGAACTTTAGTCTGATTCAAAAAAATAAGATCTAGGATTAAACACAATGCATAGCTAGTCTGCATCATGGATAGATACCATGTTCCAAGACGGCACCTCATTCATTCATTCATGAAAACTGCTGTTTGGGCACATATGCTGTAAAAAATTTTCAGAAACATGCCCACATGGCCCTAAAACTCCCATGTGAAGCTAGCAAAGATGCCTTGTCCATCAGAAGCTACTAAACCAAACAATAAAGAAACCTTTACAGTCTCATAAACATTATCATTAAAACATTAAATCACGAAAACATCAGCACAGTAACAATTAGCATACCGTGCACTGCTGATTTCATGCCGGATTTCAGTAGATTCCCTTCACACACAAAAGAGAAATGCTGTAATTGTGTGACAAAATGTCACTCGTCATAACGTCTTCACAAGGATTAATGGAAATTGGGCCAACACAATACAGAAAGATAACACAGTTATAGATGCTGAAAAAAGTTACAGTATTTGTAATTACACATTAGATATTTTCATATGATTAAATTTCTTCCCTGTAGTTACAAACACTGATGTTGGGTGAAGGTGTGGAGTGTGTGGAGGAAAGTTTCAAAACTTTTACTCACTCAACTGTATTTTAAAATGCTTATTATCTGATTTTTCTTAAATCTGAACATTCAGAGGTTTATATCAAACCTCCCTGATTCGTACTCTTACTGCTAATATCTATACTTTTGATGCACTATTCAGGTGTGCCTAGTTTGTTTTTCTGACATTTCAAATATATATTTTTTCCACTGGTCACTTCACCACATTTGGTGTATGTGGTCTCTGTATTTCTTCAGCAAAAACGGGAAGGTTGCTGAGAAGACCTTATACAAGGTAATTCTCCATTTACATCAGTAGAGATTTCCAGGGACAGAGGACAAATTAGGAGACTACTTTCCAACCACTAATATTTAAGGATGCGCTGGATAGTGAATTGATCACAGATAATTATTAGAAAGTGACAAGATTCAGTGTGGGAATAAAGCATCTCCATCCAAACAGAGCAAAAGACAGAGAAAGCTCAAACAGCAAGGTGTTACATGAACACACAGCCTCAAGCTTAAGCATCTCTGTCAACAGTGTATTCATTGATCTTTTGTTTGAAAGTTTACACACACACACACACACACACACACACACACACACACACACACACAGATCTGAGAGTTTCTCACAGTGACTACAAAATCCTCTGCTTTCACCTCTTGACATTCTCACCTTATGAGCACAGACACCCCCACGTCCTCGCAGTTCTTGTAGACATGTCCCCACGTGTCCTGGATGATCTCCCTCTCTGCATCAGACAGCGGCTCGGCACGCTCTGGACGATCCTCGCACTCCACCTCTCCTCTCCGCACTCCCAGCAGCTGCGGAGGTGGAGGTGGCGAGGGCGGCGGTGGAGACTCCCTGCGAGACATCCTCCTGCGGCGCAGCAGCCCAGAGGCTCCCAGGAGGGCCCGGGGGAGGTAGGGAGCGAGGGAGGGGGGGAGGGAGACGGAGAGCTGAGACCCCACGGCGGGAGCTGGGAGAATGTCGGGATGAGAAGAGGAGAAAGAAGAGGAGGAGGAGGAGGAGGAGGAGGAGGAGGGGAGAAGGCTAAGAGAG
Source organism: Chaetodon trifasciatus (assembly GCA_037975065.1). Taxonomy (NCBI): domain Eukaryota; kingdom Metazoa; phylum Chordata; class Actinopteri; order Chaetodontiformes; family Chaetodontidae; genus Chaetodon; species Chaetodon trifasciatus. Next base: position 240,943 of record JBBMOE010000081.1, read on the forward strand.
GAGGCAGGCAGTGCTCACAGCCGATAAAAGAAGAGAGAAAATAAAGCTCCCAATCCCCCCACTGCCACACACCACGCTCTCTCACTCCAAACTCTCCCTTGCTTGTCCTCCCTCCAACTAAAAACTTATTTCTCTCTCTGTTTTGTGCTCTTTCTCCCCTTTTCCCCTCACTCTTTCCACCTCTCCTCCCCCCACCTCTTTCTTTGTCTCTCTCTCCCCCAGTGAGGGAGATGCTTGTCAGTGATGCTGCTGTGGTTCTCCCGTCACCTCTACTCTCCCTCTCTCTGATCCTTTCGCTCTGGTGGAGGAGCTGAGGCGTTCAGAGGATGTGGTGTGTGTTGTGAGGACCTGATGGAATGAGAGCGGGGTGGGGAGAAAATTGGAGAGAGAGAGAGAGAGAGATAGAGAGAGGGGTGGAGTGATCTGGAGGTAAAGAGGGAGAGACAGGAGACAGAGAGAGAGAGTGAGCATCAAGGGTCTCTGACAACCCCCCCAGCACACAACTACACACTGTCTATTTGCATGTCTGAGCACATGTATTGACACATGCAGTGGGTGAGATGTATGTATTGAATGTGGTTTTTGGAGACAAATTTTAGCATCACAGTCGACGTATAAATTATTACTATAGAGATCAATTCTTCTGCATGTGACCAAAATATTTTAAAAACTTTCCATTAAATTCACATTTTCACCAGATAATCTAAAAATCTTGGTATCTGCTTTGATAAGCAATTTGAAATTAAATATGACATAGAAAACCTTGTTGATGAACTGTGACAGATGCCTGGCCTCTTGCACAGAAACAGAAGCAGCTCCCCTCTAACTTGTAAAAATAATTTTGCTGCACCAGTTTTGCTCTCAGTTCTGGATTATGGGGATTTCAAATACCGACATGCTGCTGCCTCCCCACTGAGACCCCTCGATTTCATTTACCACCCTGCCCTCAGGTTCACCGCTGGTGATAATTGCAATGCTCGCTCCTGCTTTCTATCAGGTAACGTTGGTTGGCCTCTGTCTGGAAAATGTAATAACCACTGGTACTGATAATACTTGCCATCTTATATATCAGCCTTGCTGCTCCAGTACTCCATATTTAACATGCTCCACTGACTGGTTTAATGCTTCACAAGTTCCAAATCAGAGCTGGTCCTTGAAAGACTGCCTTTGCTGTTTGTGCTGTTCCATTGTCACCTAAAAATCTAACCACTCATACCTCCTGGTAACTTACATAACATTTGATCTCTACCTGCCTGTGACTTGTGTCTTTACCTTATTTATTGTCACTTTCTGTTTCACTAATTGAATTTGTTTGACAGTTTTCCAGGTAAAGAGGATGACCTGGGATACGAAAGGTAATAGATCCGAATATAATGCTGCTACATAAACACTATATTTCATCTTGTTTTAATACCTCAAATTTTAAGCAGTCCATTCCCTAAGTACCTTATTCACAATCAAAACATCTGATTCTCAGAGTTGAGCTGTACCCATGACTTTAGAAATACTGAGGTTACAAGTCCAATTAATCCCCCCAAACTCCAGCTAGAAAACTTTCCTTGAAAAATACTGTGAATATGATCTCAATGTCCTCAGTGGAAGCTATGGACTGGCTAGAGTCTGCTGAGTCCAGACAGGAATGAGAACATCTGCAAGTGGGTTCAGGCTATTTCACCTGTTTCTAATAAAACATTGCTTGCATTGAGAATGAAAAATGAGCAGAAGAAAATGTCTGGCTAATAAATAAAATCCAGTGGAATGACGCTCCATTCTATGGTAGAAAATATTTCAAGTAAGCAGATTTGTTTTGGAAATGGGTGAAATCATTTCACCCCACTGATGACAATAAGAAAATAGGCATAATAACTTCTTAAGATGAAGATTTTCCAGGAGAGCACATCAGTCTATACTCATGCAGAAAAACAAAGACAGTGCCCAAGGAGGTCAAACATTTATCTATATCCAATCTGCCACTGTGGTATTGAAAACGCCACATTTGACATTCCTTATCTGTGCTTGCATAAGAAAGAAAAGAAAAGATGGAGATGTTTGATAAACTGCTGTCTAGACAAAAGCAGAAGAGGGATGGTGGAGGACGATGCTGATGACAGGCCTATTATGCCACAGAGGCGACTGGAGAAGCCAACAATTGAGAGATGGAGCTGTCACAGCATTTTGCAAAATGCACGACACCAAAGGGTGTCACTCTGTCACTCGTCAAGGCAAGATGAAATAACTTACTCAGACATCTTGCATCTGTCACTCAATCCATGCCTATGCTCTGTATGTGACATCAATTTAGAAAGAGGCAAATTCAGTCTACCATTTTTTGACTGATTAATCTGAGCAACAATCCATAACAGGTTCACATATGAAGTGATACTGTGAGTGAACATAGAGGAGGAGTGTATGAGGACAAATGGGCAGAAAATACAGAATATATCAGTTACTTGATACCTTGGCATCTCAGTCAGAAATCAGTTTGACTCATCAGTTTAGAAACTGGATGAATTTCAGTTGCACTGTGTCACAGATAGCATTACTGTCATAAAGTATATGTGAATATGTGATTAACACATGCATAGGAAAGCTGTCCAGTAACATCAACTGGATCTCTGTCAAATTGGACGTCTGTAACGCTTTTCCTTCACTGCTGCTGCCCTCTACTATCTGCTTCCCTTCAAATAACATGAGGCAGTTTTGTGTTGTCACATTACTCCAGTGATAGGGGGTGAGGTGGTGTGATGAGTGCTTCTAAAAAATGCTTGAGGATTATGCTAAGCGTGCAATTTCTCGTTTTCAATTTCCAGCTGAGGAGGGCTAACTAATAATAAACTAAGTTGTCTTTGATTATCTAATGCACAGATTACATAGCTGCAAGGGAATTCACACAAACCTATGTGTACTTAACCAATATGCATACGTTCAGAATGAAATATACTAAAAGACAATCACAATCTTATATGGAAAAAAAAGTTTTTCGTGGTTGTTCTTTCATATGGATTGTGACATCACTTGAGTGAGCGACAATTGAGCTAAAACAAAAATCTTGGGGTGTAGAGTTAGAAACCTCTAGTCTTTGCTCACATACACCTGACTGTCCAACCGAATTGTCACCAGTGGGGTTGCATGATGGGTAATGTAGGCACCAGGTTTTGACAAGGAATATGGGCAATAAAAAAACATCTGCTTGTTCTGCTGCATTGATTTTGAGCCTGACAATGTCTCATCATGTGATATGAGTGCAATGTTAAATTGGTGAATTCTCTGAGCAAATTTTCTACCACTGTCCGCTCATAAGTTATACTTAATGTTTTTTTGTGTCAGGAAAAAATATTTTATATCTATACTTTTTGGAGAATGCATTTATTACTCATTTTACTCTATCATACCGCAAAATATGATTTACATTTAACGCAGCATTTTTGAACTAGAGAATTATAGATTTAACAATAACACACAGGCTTCTTGCACTTGTGTTGTACATGTAAGACAATTAAAATCAATAACCACAAAAATGAGTTTGACCTCACTTAGGAAAATATGTTAAACAAGCAACTGCCTACATAGTGAAAGTGGCTAAGAAGCGCACCATGTTTGATATAACTTAAATGGTAACATGAGCATCCCAGAGTTGGTCTTCAGGCCACTTGCTGAATTTAACTCCAGCACTGGCTCGCTTTACATTTCTGCTCTTCCAGCATCTAGAAAATCAAAACAAACAAAGGAACAAAACAATAAAAAGTAAAAATAAATTCAGAAATCTGGCATAGTTAGAGTTTCTTAATGATAATGTCTTCAAAAGCCACTGGTTTTCTAGTTTTGCATTAAGGTTAATGTTTCTTCTCACACTGAGCATTTAGCTTAGCAAGTTAGTTAACCTAGCTTGTGTTGGTAACAATGCTTGGAGCAGCTGCGCCTGGTTTTATAACCTTTACTTCTGGATTTTGACTTAATATATTTATCGTATTGTTTGATAGCCAACCAGAGTCCACTTGTCTTAGATTTAGAGTTAGAAGTCATCAATAGTCCCAATTTGGACCTCTCAGGTATTAGCATTAGAAAGGTTACATTGAGACTACAGAGGTAGTTCAGGGGTCAATTCCTCCAAAAGACAGTGTTAATTAAATCAAGGTCGTCGTGTGGGCTCTTTAGGGACATTTTACCAAACCATTTTGTAATCGAAAGTAATCCGCCAGAAGATCCTCTCCATGACAACTGCATCGCTTCAGTATCAGTGAGCAGCGGTTCTCTGGCTCCATCTTGTGGTCAATCACAGTTAGCGCGGAGCAACGTGAGTCAAATGACTGACCCACCTGAAAAAGAAAGATGCAGAGAGCTGCAGAACAAATATGGACAATGCGTGGTCACATGAAATTATTTTTTGTGGAGATGCAATGGCATTAAGCTGATGAATTATTCATCAGAGCATTGTTATTGTGCATTGCTGCTCACAGGTGAAGCATAATCTTTATTGTTATGGTACACCTCTGCTTTTAATGCTATGACAAGTCAAAATGTCTATTCTGAAAAAGGTCAAAGGGTTATTTAGTGGATGTACCCATTGCCAAGCCACCTCCAGGCTTGAATTTATTTATTTTTCTTAAAAACAAGCAAACACTTCTATCAGGCAGAGATCATTTCCCGACAACAAATCAACTTTTTCCAAAAGTTCTTAGAATAGTATTGTAGTTTCTCAATAGTGATGCAGAATTCTGTCTTATTCTATCATATTTCATAACAGTGGGGCATCCAGAAAGATGGGTGATAACACTGGAAACAAGTGACATGTTTTTATCTTTTGTTATGGAAAAATGAGTCTTGAAGGCTGAATCTCTGGCAGAATTACATCAATTAAGACTGATGTTTTTGCAGTAATAAAGTATGAGGAAATACAAGGAGCGTGTCCGCAGCAAAATGTTAAATTCCAAATTCAGAATAGTTTCTATTGTAGAATGAATGCAGGTTGATGTGTGTGTGTGTGTGTGTGTGTGTGTGTGTGTGTGTGTGTGTTCATATAATATAGTCAGATTTGGAACAGAGAGGTTGTACATCCAAAAGGAGAACAGGAGCTGTAGGCTCATAAGGGGCTCCTGGCCAGTGCTCAGTAACTTCTTGCTCTTTTTAAGCTCGCCATTATCTGTCTATATTTCATGGAAGCATGTGGTCAGCAGCAGTAATGTCTGTCTTTATGCAACAGAGGGCGCTAATTGAACACATTAAAATCTGTCCATCGCGATTAGACAGGGTACAGATCTGCTATGTCTTTTAAGTAAATTCTTCAAAATTTTGTTACAAGAACTATTTTTCGTAAAATACCTAACATGTTTGTTTTGTCGTTTACCTTTCCCAGCTTGCAATTTTATACCCTGCTCTCCTTTTGACTGCAGTTGTAGCATCCTGCTTTTGATGATCTCATGGTCTGTTTTTATGGTCTCACATTCGCATGGCTTATATTTGCATTGCTGAAATTATCTGCTCTTTTTCTTTGTTTAGACAAATGCTCTCTCTCTCTCTCTCTCTCTCTCTCTCTCTCTCTCTCTCTCACACACACACACACACACACACACACACACACACACACACACACACCATATTTACATGTATATATTATTTATATGTATACACACAAATATATACAAATATGTATGTATGTATGTATGTATGTATGTATGTTTTTATATACACAGCTTAATATTTATATTTATATAATTATATTTTTAGAATATATTATCATATTATTTGAAATAAAAGAAATGCTAAAATAAAAAAGACAGATAGGATAAGATAAGAGATTAGATAAACTAACATAACATATTATTGATCGCCAGCGGCAAAATGAGATGTTACAGCATAACAAACATAACGATACAAAAAGAATAAAAAGAGAGTTGAAAAAGAACTCCACCATAAATCAGTATTAAATAAAACATATAAATCGATGTAAAAGAGGAGAGTGAACAGTACGTAGAAAAACTCCAAGAAATCGAAAAGTAGTACAATAAAATAAGGCGAGTATTATCAATAATTCTAAGATTCAGTACTGTGATCATATGTGTTGTATGAAACTATACAAATATGCTCCCGTTATAAAAGATTTCTGTGATATCAGTGACAAATTGAATATCATACAATAATGTAAAGCCGCAGCAGCATCCACCGGTCTGCAGGTGTTGATGTCTTGGGCGGCAGCCGTCAACTCTCAAAGTTTAGGGATGGAAATAATTGTGGACCAATCGCGGTTAGGCATCAGACTTTGAGAGCCAATCATATTCCATATTCGTGTTGGGGGTGTTTCCAAAAAGAGTGCGGCGGTACGGTGCATCCTCCCTGGCCGGTGAGAGTTCGGTTGAGAGGGTGCTGGATGGTGGGGGAGTACCACTGATGAGAGAGCGGGCGAAAGAGGGGACTATTTTAGCACGCATTGGAGGATTATCGCATTTATCCACTGGATTCTGATAAACACTTGGTGAGGGTGTTTTATTCTACGGTGTGCGGTAAGTTCAGCAGAAAAGCCGGGGCCGGTCTCTAATGGGGGTGTAACGTTAAGTGGTTAGCAACAGTAACCGTTAACGTTAGCTAGCGGATTATTGTGCCATGACTTTTCAATGATGGAGGACCATCAGCTTTGCTAATGTTAGCCGGCGCCGCAGAGCAAGCGTGCTATTTGCATTAGTCTAGTATAGTCTTAAATGAATATTTTGTTGCACATGTCTGTTTTAGAAGTTGAATCTTTAGGAACTAGCGTGAAACGGTGTGGTCATTGTCCGCTTGCTTTTATCCCCACCCAGACGTCTTTGAGCCACCCACACCCATGATGGGATTTTGCCTTTGGAGGCTGCTCATATCATCCCGAAAACTCATTTGCATAGAAATTCGACTATTTGGGGATGTTTCTCCATCTTCTAATTGGTCAAAGTAACAGAAGCGCTAGTGTACCCCCCTAGGTTGTGTTCAGTTGGTTTATCAGAGCCGATTCCTGACAGGCATCTTTTCGAGCGACCGTGGGATATGAAGCCCAGGACGCCAACTTTGAGCTAACGTTAGCAAGCTAATCTAGCCCATGCAGCTGTTTGGCCCAGCCAGAGTACATCGGTCCACGACGAGCCATTGGCACAGATAATTACAATTTCTTGAACCTCATCGGCGTGGTGCGGTGTGCTACATATTCCGTTGGTATAGAGCTGAATACGGGATGAAAGTTGCCGTTTTCTAGCTCAGTGAGGGGAGTGACACGGCAGCAGCAGCCACACTGATCCCCCATCCTTTGACCTGACCCACATTCGTTTTTAACCAGCGCCTGATTTAAGCATGGGTCGTGATTGTCGGTGAGATATCGCTGAGCGTTCATCAGCTGATGTTGTCGTACATTAATAAGGAGTAAGCTGGAGTGGTTCTTTGTGTCACGGCTAACATTCAAACAGTCTGCGTCAGCTGTTGAGGGCATAAAGTGCCATGTTTTACAAAGTTGCTCTGTTCTGTCTATTTTAAGCTCCGTCTGTGAAGTGTATGGTTGTATTGTTGATGGTGTGATTATATACTCTGTTGAATGATGTAGAAAGTATAAAACCACTCACTAGTCATTTTGTGTTACGTGTAGGGCTGCAGCTATCTTCAAATTAGGGCTCCATTTACAAAATATTTTCATTATTTATCTGCTGATTCTTTTCTTGACTTATTATTTGTCCTGCAAAATCTCAGAATCTCACAATTTCCTAAAGCCCAATGCAACACTGTCAGATTGCTTGTTTTGTCCAACCAACAGTTAAAACTTGAAATACATTCATTATACTATCAAATAGATAAAAGATAAAGAAAACCAGTAAATCCCCACATCTGAGAGACGTACATTAGGAAAATTGAAATTTTTGCTTGTTGGTAGACTGATTCATTGACTGATTGTTTCAGCTCTAGTTTTATGATTTGGTAGGCCATTCCAAAGTTGTTGTTTTTTTGGTTTATGGCTCAGAAAAAAAGAGATTCATACATTATTTTTCATTATGCAACACAGTCAGGGTTTCCCTCGACTGTTCAAGAGGCCTAAATGGCTAAGTTACTGTACACGTGGGTGGTTATGTACAGGGATGGAGGTGTAATGGCTTGAAGCTCACACACCAGTTTGTGTGGGCCCAACAAAAGAAAAAACAGCAAATAAATCCTACTGAAAGACAGAATACAAGTAATTCATAGTACATTTGTATTTGGCTTAAATTTCTCTCATTTGGTCAGAAACAACTATCGTGCCTTTCTCAAAAGGGTAATGTAACAGGTGCTCATGCTCATTCTGACACTATATGACAATTATTTAGGAAAGTCTCGTGTGTAAATGCTGATTCAGACACTTGTTTTATGCTTTTCTTTTCTTCACACAATATGTGCAGACAGTGTATACACACTGGTACAGAGAGAGGGTTTTCAGAGGACCCACATTTTTCTGCTAGCAGTGCATTAATCAAAGGTTAGTCCTCACAAATCCCTGCTGAGTTATGACAGGCAAGCAGCGACCACCATGGATGACTGTGATGGGCTGTGATATTTGTCACCTGAAATATACTTGTCATTTAAATCTGTCTCCTCAGTGAAACAAACAATATAACTACAAAGTGTCACCAAGACAAACATTAGAACTGATGAAAGCTTAACATCTTTTGTATGAAATTAGTGGGTTTTGTTATATGAAGGGTTTCAGTCACTTGATACATCTATTTTTTTAGAGCTAGGCATTTAGCAGCCATTAGAGAAGTTGCATAATCCCTACAGCACTTAACCATCAGATTCAACATTCAGCTGTATTGATTGTAGCTTGAATCGATATTTTACCTGAAATGGTCAAAATACTAGTCATGGTGCTGAGCAATATGGCAATATATACTGTGTATTAAATCAATTTCAACTCATTAACAAATGGGTAAAATTACCAGAAACTGTTTTGTATTCTGTTAAAAACTGATATTGTGATATAAAATCACATGTACAGTGCCGGTGGATTACTACATTTTACATTTTTACATCATTCTCCCACTCATCTAGGGCTGACCCCTAATCAGTGGTTCAAATCAAAAGTCGAGCAGCCCCTAAGTCGAATGTTGTTCTGTAAATCAAATCACTGCTTCTATTTTTTTCCTTTTCCAAAATTATTGAACTACAAAACCAACAGTAAAGGAAATACATAAGGGAGATTGAAATGCAGGGTAACTCATTCCTTTTAGCTGGACTGACACTTTGAGCTCTGTTGCTGAATGGTAGAAAAGTCAGCCAAACCACTTTTAACTGCTTCAGTTTCAGGGTCCTGGAATTGAACCTGCTGGTTCACTGTCGTACTGTTGTCACTGTTGTGACACAGTCATTGTTAATGTTATTAGTAACACCTCTGGTTTTCCTATTATGGCAAGTCAAAATATCTGCTGTGAAAAAGGGCAATTTTAAGGATCTTTTCCACAACAGTCCTCAGTCACAGTGGTGATCTCATCTGTGCTCTACAAAGTTAATGGTGTGACATTAGTCGGCTACATTAATTTTAAATGTAGCATTTTTTTGGAATGATAAACATACTCCCTCTCCTCCCTACAGGTGACCTAGTGTGTGCTTCTGGTTTCCAGCAGCAATGTCACAGAGGAGTGGGCAGGAGGATCCGGAGCGGTACCTCTTTGTGGACCGTGCTGTGGTCTACAACCCAGCTGCTCAGGCCGACTGGACTGCCAAGAGGCTAGTATGGATCCCGTCAGAACGGCACGGCTTCGAGGCTGCAAGTGTTCGCGAAGAGCGTGGAGATGAGGTGGTGGTGGAGCTGGCTGAGAATGGGAAGAAGGCGGTGGTCAACAAGGATGATATCCAGAAAATGAACCCGCCAAAGTTCAGCAAAGTAGAGGACATGGCTGAGCTCACCTGCCTGAATGAAGCGTCAGTTCTTCACAACCTCAAAGACCGCTACTACTCTGGCCTCATCTATGTAAGTATTTGTAAATTACTCGTAACAATTACTCATACCAAAGTTTAATCATCATCTTCCACTGTCCTTTGCTCCTCAACAAATGCTAACTTAGCAATATATATGTTTCTTCTTTGGCTGGCTTGATTTACATTAAGTAAGCTCAGTGTAATGCCTTGGGAAGCCAAGTCAGTGGATAGTGGGCTGTAATGTAGTGCATTTTACCATATTACTGACTTCTTCAGGATTCTTTTCTTTCTCATTAAACTAATCTGGTCCGTTCTAAGCAAAATGTCTACTTATTCATAGCATTTCAAACTTCAGTGTCTGAATTCAAGAGATTAAGAAACACATTTTCTTCAATGAGCAAGCCATCATGTCCTACATAAGCTGTCGATTTCCCCTGTGATTACGACCCACTTAGTGACACGCATTCCTGGAATAGCCCAGGCACGAAGCTTGTGGGCCACCTGAGACGCCAGGGAAGAGGCAGGGGCCGAGGGCTTCACACTTAGAGGCCCAGTCAAAGAAATGAGCTTGGCTGAACTAGATTTTACTTGGGGCAAAGTGTTAGAAGGATGGTTTGTTTCCTTATTCAGTTATATTGCTAGTTATAGTGATTAGGATATAGAAAGACATCTCTCCACTCATTAAGAGATTTACATAAAAGGATATCAGAAAAAAAGTGGTTATAGCTGTAATTGTCATTTATATCTTTCATGTACACAGTTTAAAAAAAAAAAAAAAATTTCTTAATTCAAGGGATTACATTAGGTTTCAAGGGAAATGAGCTGCAGTTGAAAATATTTTTGTGGTTTTCTTCCTTGGCCATTGAAACTGAGCTTTGGAAGATTTATGGATGAAGTCATGACATTATAAAGGTTAATGAAGACACTATATATTCTCTGTGTTGATGATGCACGATTACATCACTGTCGTCACCCAGTAGATGGTCTGCCAAACCACCAATTTAATGGCATTGTGTCCCTCAGTGGAATAATTACAGGAAAGAATGCATTCACAAGTATTCTGACTCTGCTGGGACTCAAACCATCTATGATACTTTAATACTCTCCTTTGATGTTATAGGTATTTTTTACTGTTTTTCCACTGTTTTGTGGCTAAATATAATGTTTAACCATTTTTAGTTGTGACCAGGCAAGGTGTAGCTACGTGGGCTCACTGTCTACTGATGGCTCCTTGCCAAGAGACTGCTTTGTCTGTTTGTATCTCCTGAGAGCAAACGATTGCCATCGTGTTAGGACAATGTTGACCTTACCAAGACCATGACCTTTCAAGAATTTATAAAGGAAATTTTGTAAGGTAAATCATTCAGATAATCTCTTTGTGGACCTGTGGACTAAAGTTAATAATTGGTTCCAGATTCTTATTCTGAATGTGCTGCAGCGAAACTCTCCCTTTTTCCTACACAAGCTACAACTGCGTAGTCATCAAGTTCACTTTTTATTTATTCAGCCCAAGTGAGAAGAGCATTGTATTTTCTAGTACTTCCAGAGGACCTTTATGGGTGGAAGAAGTGACCCCAGCCCCATCTCTGAGCTCAGGGAGGCCTTTGCTGAGTCACACTCTAACCAAACCGCCTTAACAGAGTTCTTTGGGTTCACTGATAAGCAACAGCTGTCTGCTCAAATAACTGAAAAAAATCAGCTTTTCTGACAGAAAACTAATGTTTAATTAACAACAAATACATGTCAGCCTTTGAATGTTTTTTTTGATGTTCTGCAGTCTTACAGACACGCCATTCTGATATAGTTTTTCATGCTCAGTCAATTTTTGTGCTGCTAAATGACCATATTTTTGATTTCTTCTCAAAGCCAAAGTCCATAAGTGTGAAACTAATGAACAACTCATAGTGACTCTAATGATCTTGTAGCAGTCCTGACTGCACGTTTTCATCTCCTGCTTTTGTGGATTTGTGTTACTTGAAGTCAGACCAGCATAACATAGTGTTTACATAACCTCTCTGATGACTTACATCAACAGGCAGGTGGTGTAGAGGTGATAATCCAAGAAAATATCTAAGAAATGTGCAACTCGATATGACTTGAGACATGTTTTGGTCATTGATATTTCAATGGATATACAATGTCATGCTTGGCTCTCCTGTTTGCATGGTTGAGTGAATATGTTTCAGCCCAGTTGCTCAGAAGAAAGGAGGCTTGGATATAGTTATGATGTCACAGTGATATATTATTGAATGCAGGCCACCACTATATGCTCAGCCTATGTTGCGTTGGTGGTGCAGAGTGTACATGCTGATGAGGATGGCTGGCAGCTCCGGGCTGAGAGCTTTATGTGGATGCTTTATTGGCAGGCTGTTTCTCTGTTCACAAAGCCTGCCTCTTTCTTGAGCATGAGTCTCTTTGTTCGCAACGGAAACCTGAACACAGTATTGCTTTTCTCTCCAATGACTTTTATCATGAGAATAAACATCAGGCCTGTCCAAGATTTTTATTTTTTGTCTACATACTGATCAAGCTATGAGTCTTTATCATCACATGGCTGCTGCACTGGTCTCCATTCAGATCTAGACCATGACACTGCACAGCATTAGAAATCACCATTCATGGTAATTACAGCTCCATTTCATGCAGCCCTTGCCTTGTTTGTGACTCTTTTGCCAGTTTTTTAGGTTTTCCCTGTCCTGTGTAGAAGTGCAGACTTTGGTAAAACCCCAACTCACTGACTCATGCAGCCCAGTTTTTGAGCAACATCACACTCCCCTGTTTACACATTAGTGTGTGGATTTATTTTGCCTAATGGAGTCAGCTCCAGATGTCTCCAGCTGTAATTCCTCACAGATTATTTGCATTCAGTCCGTGAAATCACCTCTTGTTTCCTTTATCTACACTGTCACCTTCCTTGTCACATTTAGTCAGGCAGCATCCACTCCTCTTACCTGTCAAAGCTGTTTGAATTTAGGTTAGCTCCCTCTCGTAAGCTGTAAGAAGTACACAGTGATGACAGGTTCGTCCTTTTAATCAAGTAGTGTTGAGATTAAGAGCACCTCAAGATTTAGAGTGAATACAGTGCTATGGGTCTGTCACTATTTAGAAAGCTGGGCAGTCAGGCACTACTGGAAATAATTCAAATGTGTTGTGTGAGGTGAATGCATTTCTTCATTTCTTCAGGAAATTGGAAAACTGAGTACTTACATGGTTTTTAGGGTGTAAAAGACATGGTAAAGCCCCCTTAGCCCAGTTATGTCAGAATGGAGGGTACTGATTCATGCAATAGCAGAGACCCCAGAAAATGTTCCCCCTTTTCCCATTGAGAGGGCCTGAGGCCCTGTTGCTAAGCACTGCTTGGTTCACAGACATTTATTTGGACATTTCCGGAGGGCTGGGAATCCTTTCAACTGTGTCAGAGTTCCCCTCATAGTTTCGCTGGGATGTGGGCTCAGGCCTGTGTCTACCGTCTCAAATCCATTGATCAGGTCAAAATAGCTGACATAATGTAGTTCAGCTATGACCAGATTGTGCCAACTCTGCATTTTGAGAAAGGAACTAACCACAACATGCTGTCTGGCTGGAGTCTAGTTATGCCTGGTTGTGTAGGTGTCCAACCCCTTCCCCTTAGAGCTTCAGTAATCCCCAAAATACCCCCTGGGCTGCACCATCAAGGACAGCCAGCTGAGTCATCCCTCTCCCCACTGCCTGTGGCCCATGCTGGGTCAGGAGCACTGATCTGTCTGCCTGGCACTGAGCCCACAGTAGGGCTTATTATGGTCGGGAAGGGGTTATTGTGGCGAAGTTTCTATAGATCATCCTGAACTGCATGAAGTTGATTCATACAGACAGTGACAGTTGGATGTGAATATTGGCCTCTGCAATCAGTGATACAGAATGATGTGTCTACTGGTGATCCCAGACTGACAAATCTGGACGTCATGGCCAGGTTTTAGCACAGAGCTGTGTTTAAAGCATCTGTACATCTGCACATGGAGGAGGTGGAGAGGGGGCTTTTGGTGGCCATCTGGTGATATTAAACCCCCCCCCCCCCATCCCCACAGCACTACATAAAATCCCTCGAGTGCAACTCTTATCTATGCATTTCTGAGAGGGTTACAATTTTAGCCCCGTTGCCCACTGTAGCAGCTTTGGACTCCATTACTAGCAGCATTTGAATTTAATTTAAATATTTATTTGAGGTTTGAAGGTTTTGGTGATATGGAATAAATTAAATATCATCATAGTCATGACGTTGATATTCAGCTGTTTATACCACAGTATTCAAAATTACAACTTTGTGCTTTTGTTTTACCACATGTTTTCTTGTGCTTTACTAGAACAAAACCCCAACTCCAAAAACCCAAACTGATCATTTTGGATTATTGACTAGCCCTGGTTGAGTGTTTCTGGTGCAGTTACATCAAAATACATGGTATCAGATGACAGATATGTGTTGTGTATGTGTGAATGTGTGGTGTGAACCCCCAGCCAGGTGACAGAGGTCTTTCCCTCACACACACACACACACACACACACACACACACACACACACACACACACACACACACACACACACACACACACAAATCCCACTCAGCTTCCACAGCATGCTTGGGTCATGTCACCATTGTTCCAGTTCAACAACTGGGTTAGCGGGCCCTGGGCCCCCTTGCAGCCTCAGCTCCGCCACAGACAACACATCAAAAGAATGTAGCTTTGCAGCCCAGCCAAGCACGGACATCAGAAAGGTGGAAAAAGATGGAGGGATGCAGTGTAAAAGAGTAAAAAGCACAAGGAGAAATGGAACAACTAATAGAGGATAATAAGGAAGAGAGAAGAGAATAAAGAGCAGTAAACTGTCGGAGAGAACCAATCAGCAGGAAGGAGAAAAGGACTGTGGACATCATCTTTTCATCTTGACTTAAGCATGATCCTGACTGAATAAATTGAATTAATCCACCCAAAAAGTTGTTATTGGCATGATATATCAAGACTTTTGATCCCAGCCATTGATGTGTCATTCAAAAAGCCTTAATCTGTCAGTGTCTACTGTATACTGTGTACCCCATGCAGTTTTGAGTTAATGGAGTATTCCAGCAACAGCAGACATGGTGAGATTAACCCTGTCCTGGCCTGTCTGACTGCGTGTCTGCCTGCATTATACAGCTGATGGACTGATGTACTTTTGTGCTTTAAAATCAGCATACACATCCCCTTCCATCAGATTTCTGCAGTCAGGAAAAACACTGTCTTGGTAAAATTACCACCACTTTAATGTGGAGAAAAGGAAATGGAGAATTGCCACATATGATGAGGGTAAGTGAGTGGAGCAAGATTCATAAATACTGTAGGATATGTGGCAGT
The DNA here is from genome assembly GCA_037975065.1 of Chaetodon trifasciatus. Lineage (NCBI taxonomy): Eukaryota > Metazoa > Chordata > Actinopteri > Chaetodontiformes > Chaetodontidae > Chaetodon > Chaetodon trifasciatus. The sequence continues at coordinate 256,207 of JBBMOE010000081.1, forward strand.
GTACCAGCAACCTGCAGCCGTGCAGTTTTTTTTGGCATGATCTGTGAATTTATTGTCTGCACAACACAACTGGCCTTGTGCAAGAGCCACTCGTACAAACAGATTTGTTCACAAGTGAAATGAAGTGTACGAGTGATGTAAGATAATTTATGACATTCACCAGTTTTGCCACATTTTCCCTTAGGTACGAACAACATTCCTGAATGGTCCAGACTTGTCGTACATGTCATGTACAGACTGTCTGCGTTTCACTGCAGGACAAAAAAAACAATAATTTGACCTGAAATCATGCCTTAATCAGAATTGGAGTTTTAAAATATTGACTAAACTATATTGAATCAAACTGTATGCAACATTTATATTCTTCTCATGAGATAGTATCGTCATGTCTGCCAATTTAGTGAGAGATTTTTTTATTTACATGTTTCTGCACAATAACTTCTGCAGTTCAGTAGCTGTCAGAAAATTCTCTCATGGCGGCAGCTGACTCTGGCTTTTTGCAGGTCACTGTCCAGAATCATCCTTTGTTGAACCCACAGTGTAACTTCATCTGTTGTAGGCTATAATATTCTGTCATCTGATATGTCCATGACTGTCATGTCCCCTTGACTGCCTCTGCTTTTCTTTAGAAAGAGCATACTGTATTTTCTCCTCTAGTACTTCTAATCCTCAGATACTGACGCTGAAACTGAGCTGGCAGCCTTATATGGCAATTTTAGGGGTGTTAATCATGCTAATGATTAAATCTTAGCAATGAGCGCCTCCTCATGAAAAGATGACATTCATCAGGTTGAAACTAACGTTTTTTTGACAAGTTTGTGCAGTTAAGTGAGTTTTGCGTGAACCAGAAAACAAAGCACGAAGATAACATTGATACTGGGACCCAGATGCAATGTACTAAATATGTATAACTAATAAGAGTTGTAGAATTGTATTTTAATGAGTTACAGGTAGCATCTTAAGCGCCCACTATAATCTACACTCAGCACTGGTCCTCATATGTCATTTTGTTCCAATGCCATTCAGTGTTCAGTTCATGTAACCAATGCATATAAATGGTAAATTACTCAAAAATCTGAATTTGTTTCATGAATTAACAGTCAACCATATTTTCTTCTTTTTTCATAGACATACTCTGGTCTCTTCTGTGTGGTCATAAATCCCTACAAAAACCTGCCAATCTACTCAGACAACATCATTGAGATGTACAGGGGCAAAAAGAGGCATGAAATGCCCCCTCACATCTATGCCATCTCAGAGTCTGCATACAGATGCATGCTGCAAGGTAAGTCTGAGTTTTACTGCTGTATATGGTTACTTCTCCCCAATCTCAGTCCACCTCACAAAGTTACTTAAATCATGGCTTGTTTTTAGTGTTCAGAAATCTTCTTCTTCTTGATTGCCCCATCCTTGCTTGTGATGCCTAAGGAGGATGCCCCTTTCATACCCAATCATGCTACTATCATCAGTTACCGATGAACCTGTTTACCAGTGGAATATTCCAGTTTTTGGAGGCATCTGTTGCCTCTGTCCCAAGCACTGCTTCAAGGAAAATTACCATTCCCACTAAAAATTGTTGTTCATGTTGCATTTGCAATGTCAACATAATCTAACATCGTTCAGCCCTATGCCGCATTTTGTTGGCGCTTTTCTGTTTTCCACATCAAAAATCAGGATTTTACCAGTAATGTGAGGAATGCACAGGGGAAGTGGCCAAAATATGTTGAGAAAAACCAGACATATCACTACAACATGAATTCATCTAAAAGTCTGCAGTCAAGTACCTGAAAAAATCACTTAATATTCAGATTTTTAAAGTCAGTTCAGCCCTTCATACAGACCAAGTATTCATTTTGTTATTGTCAAGCATCTGTTTCTATTATCCATACAAATATGACTAATGTCATCATATTTGCATGTCTTTCCTAGTTACTAATTTAAGTTGCATCTTTTGGAGTTAAAATTTATTTAATTTTAATTCATTTAGCAACAACAAATGTCAAAATTATGTCTTCAAAGATCCTTGCCTGGTAGATGGCAAGCTTCCAGGCTCCATGAGCAGTGACTGACTGGGATCAGACCAGCGAGAACAGAGAGGGTGACCCCATTGTGCTCGACAATAGATCCTTTGTGTGATTGCGAAGGCCGACCAGTGGGGGTGGTGACAAACTGGACAGTCTCGTCAGCCTTTTAGGCTGTACTTTCCCCTTGTTGGTACACAGGAGGAAGTTTTGGTAGTGTCACCAAGTAGCTTGATGATACCTTTTGCCCTCTTGACACAAAACATTTTTTTACTAGATTTTTTAGGCATGGTTGTACTTTATAAGCTTTAGTCTAACGATGCTTGTTGTGATGTTGATTTTTATTGTCTGCTCACAGTTAATGATATATGAGCACAGAAACATTGTTTCAGTTGTAGCTGTGGCTGTCGTGGACCTCTGCCAGCTCGTCATTTAGTCCAGCTAGTTTGTTTTTGTCGCCTCCTCTTTTCTTCACACCCTCTATTCTCTACACACTGCGTTTCTACATGAATGGACATAGATGCATGGGGGCAGGGCTGCGAGACCTGTCAGTTAGTAATGTGTTCATTCCAACATATTTGTGCTTTTTCTTGAGGTAATGACCACTGCCCCTGAGCTCTTCAAAGTGCTGTATGTATTTACTCTGTCTCAGTGTACACAAGCTTAACCAGTAGTCCTTAATGCACTGCTAGTCCAACCCATTTTCAGTCGTGGTCGTATCAGAATTACCAGTGTTGTAGTTGAAAAGGAGGTTTGTAGGTTGGAGATTAGTGGAGGCCAGCTGCTGCTCAGCTGTGGTCCTGAGCATTTCAGCAAGCATTTTTTTCCCCTTTTCTCAAAGTGGGCGGTAAAGTCACTGGAAGGCCAAACACTTAGGCAGATATCATCACATTTCTTATGTGTCCTTCTTAGGAATTGGCTATATGGATGAAATTGTCTATCAGGGTATATGTAATTTTGTGTTGCTGTGATGTAACAGTTTATACTTACCACAATCAGACAGGAATGTGTGTTTTTGGCTCATTCAGCAAATTAAGTACCTAACAAATCAAGATAATCCATCACTTCAATGCAAGAATCATACAAATATCCGATAATGCCATAAAGCAGTTCTGCAAAATTGCCGACAATGGTCCAGTTAGTCAATAAGCAACAATTTTGAAGGTGCAGTGTGTAGGATTTAGGGGGATTTATTGGTAGAAATGTCATATAATATGAATGCTTAATAAATAATAAAATAATAAATCAAAAACTAAAATAATCCTTAGTTGCAGCCCTACATAAGAAACAGATAACTCCCAGGATATAAATATCTAATTATTGACAAACTTGTATCATCTCATATTATATGTCACCATATTGCCCAACCCAGTCCCAGTTATCGTAGAGTATTTCATTAATTTTCGCTAATTCAAATGTGACCCTTCACACTTCACATTTAGACTTTGCAGTGTGATTTGCAATCTGAAAAGGAAAGACAAATACTTTGTTTCCTCTAATTTATCACCTTTGGAGCTGAACAGATTGTTGAGTCACATTTACAGCTGAAGGGCGTCTCAACCTTGCGGGGATCTGTTAATTACCGCAGCATTGCTGTGAAGCCAGTCAATGCTCGGATGGGAGGTAAAATGAGGTGTTACCTAACAAAGATGTGGTGTGTAAGCAGACCTCGAGAACTTACTGCACATCTGTCATTGATTAGCAGACCAGATACTTTACATAATTTCCCCCACTACTCAGCTGATGTGAACTCACTGACGCCCAAGAAGCTAACTTTATCATATCTGAAAATGCTCATGCTCACTTGAATGAAAACATGTGTTGGACTGGTCACAGATTTCAAGAGTGGTCGTGCATCAACAGAACTGAAAGTGTCCCTAGGTGGGGCTTTGAAACAAGGGGTCTTTGTTTCAGTGGAAATGGGGAAGGACCCCCCTTCTTGAGTCTCTCTCTGGTGTTTAATCAGGGCCTTAGGTCAAGTCGAGCTAGATCCATTTTAGCTTAGTGAAGTTTTTCCCAAAGCACAGCTCTGTGATTTCTCTCACACAGGTCCATTTTATCAACAATGATCAAAGTGCTTCTCATCTCACATGTCAGCAGCATTACTGATATTGATAAAAGATTAAATGACTTGCTTGAAGAATGCAAAGCGTGCTCCATGAAGTTTCCAGTGTGTATTGTAATATATACTGTCAGGAATGAGCAGGAATGTTTATAATGGCACAGTGTTACACTCTCAGCAAACGCTGTCCCACCTGGCACCTATGAGCTCTACAGTAAACAGTATACTGACTTTGATGGTCTTTTGAACCGAGCCTTGACGCCAGGCTCTTTCAGCCTCAGACCTCATACCTGGGCACACCAGAGCACATTAAGTACACAGTAACTTTTTGCTAAGCTTTAACTAATCACATGTCAGAAATATGCCACTGGGAGCTGTGGAAGAGAGATAGATATACAATCACTGACACTATTGTTCTGTTCTTCTCTCAAAGATTGCTCTTGCCCCCCCCCCCCCCCAGAAAAACAGCTGGAACAGATGGGGTTGTGGACAGTGAAACTGTAGCACCGTCAATTTGTTTGAGAGACTTTGTGATTGATCTCCACAAAGACACCCCACAAAATTCCTAGTTGTTGCCTGTGCAGCTGATTCCACATTTGTGCCTTACTGTCCCTCCATCTGTCTTAGAAATGCTCACCCAGCATGAAATAATTTCCGACAGACTTGGTTTGTAAGAATCTTGTTCCTAACATCTCAGTTCTTTATGTCCAAACCTCACCTGGTGACTGTTTTCTTTACATCAGCTACTGGAAGGACGTTATAGGCCAGAGTAGTAATAGATCTATTTCTGCTTTGTCTTTTCTGTTCCTCTGTCTCTCTTAAACATATCATTTTCAGTATGTTTTATTTTCCTCTTTGCACTCAGTGATTTTTCCATATTCCCCCCTCCACTCACCTCTGTTTGGCTGCCACACTACCTGTCACCACTGATTTATTTTGCACCTGATGTAGATATTAATCTCAGATTTCCTGAATTATTTTCTAGACTAGTTTCTTAACTTCGGTTTGCATGAATACTTTGAATACAAATCAAAATCCTGTTGTCAGTGTTTCCCAAACCCAGTTAATGTCCCTATCAGATTTCCTTATAGAGTTTCTTTCTCAGAATTGCTCCACACAGCAAATGAATACTCTGGATCTTCATTCCATTTGTTTCCATCTGTAGGACCTTGGCTGAAACATTAGCCTCAGTTCTGCCCACACCAGAGGCCTTTTACATTATAGCCCTAAAATGGGTCATTTGAAATGATTGATTGTTTTGACTTTTAAAACCTTGACAGATATGTCTGTGTCAAGGGATAGTCCAGTCCCTTTTGACCAATAGTAAACGGTTCTGTTGTATTTATAGGTACAATGAAGATGAGAGACAAGTCTCTGTTCATGCCACTGCAAACAACCATAGTCTTCTTTAGTAGCTGATAAAGCCCCTTTGGCAACCTGTCATAAGTGTAACTGCTCCAAGGCGCTACACTAAGAAATAATCACAAGCTCTCTTTGTGTTAGGAGATAACTGTCTGGGTTTCTGCTCTGTTTTTGATATAGTTTAGTTTCATGCCAGCCCCCCTGCTCCATCCAAGTGTGCTTCCAAGCAAATCCCATAATTGCCAAATGGCATACTCAACCCACTACTTTATTTTAGTTGGAAAATCAAATATATGTGGTGTGGTCCATGCACAGTCGTTATGCAGTTTTGGAGGGGTTTTTTCTTTCTTTTTTTTTTGTCTGATGTTGGTCATCACAGCTCTGAAGTCAGTGTTGCGTCATAATTAAATGAATGACTAGATTTGGAGGATGTTTGTGCTGTGAGCTGTTTTCAGTGATTCTATGCATATAGCCTAACAAGTTATTGTATTTATTATTTTCTGATGGCACCAGTTTGATGAGCAGGAGCAGCTAAATACAGCAGTTTAAACAGGGATTGAGATAAGTTGGGTGTCTGCATTAATTTAGAGTCGGTGGCTGTTTTAAAGCCCCAACACACCGATAGTCTACCTACATAGGTGTTTAGCAATTGTGTTGCCTGATAAGACATTGTCTTAGGACTGTATGGGTATGTTGAGAGTGTGCTCGATTGACATCTCCTTCACCCCTATTTTGGTTTGGTTGCACCCATCAGGATGGGACTACTTACACTTTTTTACCATTCTTAGTAGCCCATATTCTTGTGACATCACGCAATTCACAGCACAGAACCAACAAGCTTCAAGCTGACCATAGGTGTAAGTTACCAGGGGAATTGAAAGCACCTGTGTGAGGTGTGTAAACCTGGAAGCATGCTATGGTTATCATTTCCTATTAAAATTTAGGTTTCCATTAAAGATAATTGTATAATGCAGCTGTGTAATTGATGTGCTCCAATCAGCATTTCTTGTAGATATTTGCTTAAGAAGAAAGGACTAAGTAAGTGGTGGATGGCCCTGTATGGTACTAAAGAGGAAACAAGGTCTTTGCTTTTCATTTTATAGTTGAGTGAATGCTTATGTACAGAATTAATGTGATAAATGCTGGTTGGAGACTTTGTTAATGGCTTAATATACTGTACCTAAACAAACATCATCGGTAACATGATTGCTCTGAGGTTTGTCTAAGACAGAGCAGCAACAAAACTCTATTTCCTTGTGTAAATGAGACAGCATCACGCTGCTTATGGATTTGTCTTCATTCACTTGAACATTCAGCTGATGTGCTCTACTATTGACATCGCCATGGTCTTGGAGATGTTTGTTCCACTGTGACACTGAAGTACCACCTAGCTCAGTGTGTAGGACTAGCTTCTGAGGTGAGGGTTTGCACTTCATTGCCACTCCTAAGTACAGGCATTAGCCATCAATGACAAGCACTGGCCCAGGCCCAGCGTGCCACAGCCTCACAATGAGCTCACTGTCGTGAACTGAAATCAGCCCCCCACCCCCCCACCATCTTTACTGGGAGAAACACCACATGCAGAGCTGCTGTGTTCATGTCAAAGACACAAGACATCATCACATATTTCACTGTCACCAGTTTGTAAGACCATTGATGCAAGCCCTTTCTGTCAGAGTACTACTTTTATCAACATCTGTGTAGCCTGTGGCATGTCCATTAGACAAATTGATTAAACTTGTACGTCTGAAACACTTAAAAGATCATCTATTTTATTCCAGCTTTTATATAATCTTGCTCTTTTTAAGATCTGACAATGTTTTGCCTTTAAAAATGTCTAGATCTAAATAAATTTATTTCAATGATAGTCAGACTTCTCAGCTTTCACTTACACTAATAATATATCTCCTGGGGGAATCCTCACTGCCTACTCAACATAATGGAGTCATGCGATGCTGGCAAGAGCATTACCAATCATGCAAAACCCACAAAACAGTCCTTATGACCATAAAGTAATGTTCCGAAAATAACAGCCCCTGTTTGGGTAGTTCTCATCTGCACAGACACACAGTCCTCTGCCAGTAATCAGTGCTTTACAGTCTGGAGAAGTTGTTAGGGTTGCAACAGTCCTGGCAAATTGGTAAGTGGAAGGGAACGGTCTCACATTGACTGGATCATATCTTTCCACTGTGTCTGCAGCCAGTCTGATAAAGGAGACAAAAGCTTTCTGAGTGGTCTTGTGTTTGTGTCTGATTCAGTTAGGGGTGAGAAAGAGGTGGGGGCTAACAGGGGATTGTGTTTGCATGTGTGCTGTCATGCATGGAGCAGCAGTTGACGTCATAGCTTGACAAATCCTGAAGGACCAGTGTAGCTCTTCGTGCGCAAGCGCTTGAATGCGTATGTCTGAAGCCCATTCCCCTTCTTACGGTATTTAACTGCAGGAAGTTCCTGGTTGAAGCCAGGAAACCCAGGTTGTCCCTGATGAGCCATCCAGCTGTGTCCTTGGTCAGATAACCTTTCATCATTTTACCTCACAGTCAGCACTTCAGTCCAGGAAACCTTCACCTCTAGCAGAACGGTCCTGCCTTGTACAAAATGAGTTGAAATATTCATAGCATGGCTTTGAGCAGTGGTTCTGAACATTTTTGGCTTGTGACCTCTCAAAATGAAGCAGTGTTTACTTGTGACCCCTCATCATATGTTATGGCCTTTTGTGCCAACATGAATTGTGAGCAGTTCAACCAGAGTATGATTTTTCTTCCTTGGATTGTGTTAATTTATATTGTTTTATCATATTTATACGGCTCTTTTCTAGGCTGACGACCACTCAAAGCGCTTTTACAACACAAATTTGCATTCACCCTTCCACACACGTTCATACGATGGCAAGGCCACCTTCTCATTAAAAGCTTTTAACATTCACACACACTCACACATCGATGGCACAGCATCAGGAGCAATTTGGGGTTCAGTATCTTGCCCAAGGTTACTTCGACAGGTATACTGCTGAGACCAGGGATAGAACCACTGGCCTGATGAGTGGGTGGACAGCAATGGATTTCGCAGTCGAAAGTACACAATTCCACAATTAAGTCACACAGTGATACCAGCTTTGTACTGAGACAAACACTAAAGTGACAGAGCCTCAAAGAAGCAGAGTGCATCTGAATAACCACAGATGGGTGGACTTCTCAAGCTCCTCAGAGCTACATTACAGTCACAGCTCATGTTAAGACCAGCGAATGGGAAATGAAAAGTTTTGTCCTTCAGATGCGGCCTGTTTTCCAATCACACACTGGACTCAACATAGCTGAGGTTTTGCAATCTGCTGTTTTTGGATTGGGAGCTTTACATGAAGAAAAACAACAATCATCCCAGTATTATTGCTGTTGTTACAGACAATGCAGGAAATATAGATGTAGGGGTTGAGAGAGGCTGGACTGTCCCCACACATCAAGTGTTATGCACACTCTTTAAACCTTGCTTCACCATTGGGTTTGAATGTAGGCCGCTTCATCTGCCTGCTTGGTCAAGTGAGGCATGTAGCAGCGTTTCTTTACCGCAATTCAACTACTACAGCTGAGCTGACCACCAAACAGACAGTTAAACCTGCCAGTACATAAAGTGATCCTGGATGTGGTCGCCCGATGGAACAGCTCTTTGAATTATTTTCTGTAAGGCTGCTACTGACTGCTGCATTATTTCTGTTGGTGAGCTTTTGAATTGATTTTAGAAAACTTGTGTTCTTTGGATAAATATGAATATTCAGGCTGGAATTGGTTTATTCAGTCATGCAGCTCTATTTAAAGTCAGAAAAGATGCATCTTTCTTAGAGTTATTGATGACTTACCAAGTCAGTCTACTAATGCACCATCTTGCCAATCATCAATCACCACTAACTCCTTCAATTAACAGACATGTCCACTCTGCAATACGTTTACAGTATTTATGGGCTCTGAGATCAGACGATTTGATGAAAGGGCACTTACTCATCAAATTCTCTTAGCTAGAGTAAAAAAAGTGGATGCACAATTAATGGTAAACTGTCAAACCAACCTGTAAGTATAGTCTACTGTTGCTGTTTTTGTACATGGCGATAAATACATACTATTTGGTTTAATGTTGTGGTGGCATCATTATAATTTACATCATCTTTATTTAAATTCACAAAATTTTAAAGATGGCACTGGGATTTCAAGTCTTATTTCAATTCAGATATTTAAACATAATGTGAAATTCAAGGCACTTTAAGATTTTCAACAGCGGTGCAACTGTTTGGAAAGATGAGTGGATATTTTTGATAAATAAATACCCCTAATTGATTAATTATGACATTGCTACTGTTTTTACTGAATACATCTTACACAGTTGCAATTCTCATTGACAGAGACATGACACAGTGTCAGTGCCAGAGTTTTAGCTGTGAATGAACAGCACAACATTAAGACAGCAGAGTAAAGAGAGTCTGCTGACTTTTATTTAATCTTTGGACTTCTTGCTGCTCAGCCAGCCATGTGACTGCACAGGAGGCCTTATCCCAGTGGGGTGCATTGACGGGAAGACAAAGCACTGTTTCCCATGACATCATCACCATTATTTACCCCTATAGGGCCTCTAGATGAGTCTGATCTGGCTCACAAGACACTCAATACTGGAATACCCTGGGGTTAATGGAGGCACATTAGATGTCATATTTTATTGCCACATGACCACAGTGCTAATTGCCCTCAGCACAGCACACATTAACTTGCACTCATTTCAGACAACAAAACAATTGGATCACTATTTGTGTCATGATGCTGTAAGTGGCTGACTCTGTGTTCAGTCAAACTTGAGCAGATTAAATTTTATTAGTCTAGCTGACATTTTTAGACATCTGTCATTATAATAGTCTACTTCCAGTAAAACCCGAACAGATGACAGAAGTACAGTTTAGGCTTCATTGACCCCATTCCAGTATTTAGCTTATTTCAGATATGTGGTTATCAGTGTATAAGTAACAAGAAATGTCAACACAGAAATGCCAAACTAGGTTTTGGGGTAATTTAGAAACTGTCACCATTACGTAGTTTGTGTACAATAGATCATGGAAGTTGATTTTTCAACTGTAAAATGTCCTAATTATTATGTATCTTGATTACCATTCCTTAAAAAAAAAAAATCTATGAGATCCATATCAAGATGACTGTTTTTGAAATGTATTTATATAAAAAAAAAAATTTGACTGATATATGGTAATGTTTTTTTTTTTTTTAATTCCCAAATATTGATTTCACTGTCAGCCTATGTTGTTTGTCTTTAACTAGTTGTTATTGCTGCCTGTCTTGGCAAGGACAATCTTGAAAATAAGACTTTTTTTTCGAATCAATGACACTTGCCTGGTTAAAATATAATTTAATAAAATAATGTTGAAACAATTTCACAACATATTACCTATCATCTTATCATTTAAAATCAAATGCACTTGTATTTGCTGGTAGTGGAGAATGTTTTCAGTTAGTTCAGTGAACCTGAAGTGGAACACATTCTACATAAATGTATACTTCAAGTTCCTCCACAGCCTTTATTTTTATTATTTAATTTATTTTTTTTGTTGAAGTCATCTGTACTTAAAATAAAATCATGGATTGCTAGCCCTAGTCCAACACCCAAAATTGTGCTTAGAGTCAGCACCCTGTATTTACCAATAGAAAGGTGACATTTCAATTGCCTTATCTTTCCTGTGCAGTGGTTTGACTTCACAGTGCCACTGCTCGGCATTTCTGAAAACGTATTCCAGGAAATAGCTGTGGTGAAATGCTGTGAAGTGTGAGCCTACTGAGAAATATGCCCTGACATAAGTAATTTTGTTATTCTGATAAAAAAAAAAATGCCTCAGGCTGAAAAAGCATGATATATAAAACATTTGATCGCACGCTTACATGCACACACTAAGCTTGACTTTGACCTTCAAATTCACAGCCTGCTGATAAGACATTGCTTTTGGCCTGTTGTTTTGATGATGAGGTTGTCAATCAAAACTTGTAAAAGCACAGTAGAGACTGAATCATAGACAGACTGCTGAGGTTGATTTTTTTTTTCTCCTCCTCCCCTTCTCCCCCCCTCATCGTCTACCACAGATCGAGAGGACCAGTCCATTCTTTGCACGTGAGTATACAGGCTTCATTCCACTACTACATGAATATTATCTTTTCAGTTTTCTATAAATACTTTTTATTCTTGATTGAAACTTTTTATTAAACCTGAAGCATATTAAAGTTACTGTTGCTAAAACAATAACCAGAACCCACACATGCTTTTACTTATAATGCTGAGATATTGCATGTCTTCTTTCTGCTTTATATTTTCAGAAATAACATCACATTGTGCACTATATTTCCCTCTGGCTTTTTATCTTCATCTCTGAATTAAATGAAAATGAAAGTGACAATAATGCGTTTACTGGTAATTACGCAAGTTCATGAGCAGTGCAAGAGAACCAGCTGCGTCGGGGCCCTTGACGGTTATTTTAAACCGTGTATCTCAGTGACACTGACCATACTGTCACTACTTGAGAGAAAAGTGGGAAATGTGGGTCTGAGAAATGCCTGTCATTTCTGCTGTGCAGCCCTCTGGTGTCTTTTCAATGACAAGTGTCTGCAGATGACAGGAATGTCAGCAAAGAAAATGCCAGAGTGGGTATCAAGACATAAACCAAGCAGCCCTTTTACCCATGCTGGGTGAATGGTGAGGTGTATGTGTTATTTTGTGTTCTATGTGCACACAGGATGTATGTTATGCTTGTGCACACTTATACATACAGACATTAAAATAGAGATTATGCACATTACCAAGGCCTTTGGCTCTGCGATACACAAACTGATTACAGACTAGTATGAAACACTAAATATGGACACACTAGCAAAACATAGAAGCCTCACAAGACAAACTTAAGTCAGCACTCCCTGTTTGTATGGCTGAAATGGGGGAGCTGAGGAATCTAGCACCCAGACCAAGGCCAGCAACAATGACTTTGACATAATCCCTCCATGATTACCCTCTGTTCACAGTAGCCAACGAGACTGACAGCGCTTACACACTAGTTTCCCAGTCTTTACCTCAGCCACATCACACTCACTCAGTCTGAAAGGAAAAACAATATTTTGTGCATACTTGGTGTGTGCAAATGTGCACTTACTGTAAAACCACAAGTGTGCTCTAAATGTAAACTGCTCCCCCCAAAGAGAAGACTTTTTTCCCTGTTTTTCTGTGCCATGGTTACTGTATGACAGAGCAGTGAAAAGCAGGCTGCACATCCATCCACGCCAGCAACCACAAGCCTTAACTGAACCAAAACTCAAAAAATGTTGCAGAGAAAATCCCACATGATAAGATATGCACCAGTATTTAGTTTGAGTGTTAGGATTATATTTGTGCATTTTTTGTAGCATAAAATAGGACAGTGCTTGTGTTCTTTCCTCACCCACATGCACCTGCAGATCTAAAGCTCAAGTAGGACAATGTGTCTTAGCTTTATTGATCCAATTTTTAAGATGACAGAGGACCTAAGGTGTACATGTAAAGGCTTAGATTTGGTTAATTTTTTCACAGATACTGTTCTGAGGATGTCTGTTTTTGTGTGTATTGTCTTCTCTTGTCTCTCAGAGGTGAGTCAGGAGCTGGCAAGACGGAAAACACAAAAAAGGTCATTCAGTACCTGGCACATGTTGCCTCCTCCCACAAAGGAAGAAAAGACCACAACATTCCTGTGAGTATTCTCCTTTGTTGTGTGTCTGATTTAGGTGAGCAATGCCTGAACTGAATGAGCCCAGAGAAATGTGTTGAACGCAAACATTAATGTTGGATTTGTATGAAAAATGAATTACGACCACTTTGCCCTATCATATCTGTCTATGTCCTAAAAGCCCGTGAAGTTATGAAAGTCACAAGTTACTGATGTACTGCTTTTTGCAAATAATATAGATATAAGTATAGATTTCAGTGCCTGTAGTAGGTGACATGGCTTTGTGCACTGGATATGTGTGCACGCAATCTAACAATTTGCATTTGTTTATCTGTAACATACAGCCAGAATCACCAAAACCAGTGAAACTACAGGCAAGTCTTTATGCTTTCATATTCACCATGTGCATGCTATTTTCCTCTCAAACAGCCTTAATTTCTCTAAAATGAGCTCATAGAGTATCTGTTTGTCCTGAGTCCACTAAGAGCGGATGAGAAGGAAGTTCAAGGAAGTTCAGGAAGTTCAAAGACACCAGAAGTAACAGTTGACAGTGAATGTAATGCATTTAGTAAAAACTATGCAGAAAGCCGCATATTTAGCGTTTACATTTTCTTTCTCTGTCAGGCACAAAATGCAGTCGTTGTAAGTACATTTTAAAACTTGCATGGTTATTGCATTTTATGTGAATGTCTTTGTTCAGATTTGAAATTGAAAAATTTGTAAATTTGCTCACCATTATTGTGATTACTCAGTGACATACATTTACATGCATGTTGTTTTTATTTGTTGTAGCCACAAATTGAGCCTTGGCCGTTGTCTTATGCTGTATGAAACGTAGTTTATTGCTGCAAAAACACTTAAAATGCCTTTTATACTTGTATACATATATCTTATCTGTGTTTTCAACTGTTGGAAGTTAAGATGGTGACCTGTCCACACCTGTCTTGCTTAAAAGCGTCAGCTGTGGACATCCATAAGTTTCAGTCCTGGTCATCAGGACTTAGATCCTGCAGGTAGTTCTTATAGCCACCTAAGCTCTGACAGAATAACAGTATACCTGAGGGCACGGTGCAAACAATTAAGTACCTGTTAACCTAAAACACGAACAGTAATCTGGGTCTTGAGGGCTAGGATTACAGACCACTGAGGTATTATAGGAACACCTGTTTCTAATTCCAGCCACAGACTGCTGTAGGTTGTGCTTCAATTCTGATGCTAATGCATCATTTTAAAAATGTTTAGCTTCAACAACAGGTTCATTTGTATCCATGACATTAATGCAATTTATTATTTTCCATAATAACAATTGAATCTCCCTATATCCTACAGAGTGGACCCCTGTTTTATGTGAGTAGTATGTAGTTTTTCACCTATCTCGCCTCACTTACAGTATAAATGGGGTTCTTTACCCACTCTGTCGCCACCTGCTCTTTACCCTCAAAAATAACTATTAACCTTTTAATATTACCTGAAGTTGGGCAGTAGATGCTTTCCACCCACTTTAATCCACCTGCTCTAGTTTTGCTTTAACTTCTGCATTGCACGATCTGTACTTTCTCCTCACTGAGTTGTTAGAATCTGCTTCTGACAGATATTTACATTACTTACAATGTCATGATTTCTCCTCTCAAGAGAAATCAATCATTGCTCTAACTTTCATTTAATAAACTAATAGGCTACCATGAAGTTGATAGATGCCATGTTATTTGTCTGCCTGTATCATGAAGCAGGTTATTAACATGCATCAACTGTCTAATGTGTACTACTCTGTCTTACTTAAAATTAAAAGAAAAAAGAACAACTCTTGTGTTAATCTGTTAGCACTGGAGTTTGTAGTTTAATCCCTACTGGCCCGACTGACCTCAGTGTCACAGACTGTCATTTGAGAATAATTGTAGCAATGTAACAAGTTGAAGTCCAACAACAGAAAATATCTAATATGTGTCTGCATAAACAGATTGAGGTAAAATAATGTAGCTGCTGTTCATCAGGGTTCATCAGTCAGTAAACTTCTTAGCAGACTTGACTAGTGTTCTGTAAAAAAAAAAAAAGACCAATTTACTTACTTACTTACTTACTCTCTCTCTCTCTCTCTCTCTCTCTCTCTCTCTCTATATATATATA
>JBBMOE010000081.1:271840-353407 GCA_037975065.1 Chaetodon trifasciatus
TATTTACTTATTCAGCTTCTTAAAGTGTCCACGCTGACATAAAAAAAGCCAAAGTGTTTTTGTTGTGTGTTGTGGACACATTTTTCCTGACATGATAAAGAAGCTATCTGGCTTTTCTCATAACAAAAAAACTTTCCCAGAGATGTTCTCTCAGTCACTCATTGGCAGCATTACTCATCATTTGTCTTCAGTCAGCCAGAGCAGGGCTCAGTGTCTTGCAGCTTAAACTTCAAAAGATAAAACTTCTGCACATTGATTTAACTGGGTAGTGGAAGGTTTTATGATGACCATGTTTACAGGCTCCTCAAGTCCACTGCCAGGAACTAATGCCTTCAGCATTTTGATTCCTTAAATATGATCAGATCATTTGTTTAATTGTTTAGTTAATAAGATGTCCAAACATAAAGCCCCAGGCAAAGAAATCAAATTACTTGTTTTGACCAAAACCCAAAAACGTTTTATTTACAATATCATAAAACACAGAATAGCAGCAAAACATGAGCTGTTATCAGCTGGAAGCAGAGAAGCTTTGGCATTTTTGCTTGATAAATGACTTGCTTATTTTTGGTCAAACCACTAATTGTTGAGGCACTGATCACATCTATTTAGAATATTTATCTGACTACAAAAAGGAATTTCTTCTTAACTATTTGGAATTGTTTTGATGATTGTGATATGATGAGCTTTTGATCATACTTGGGTGTTTTTTTCCCTTCATTTTAGTTTAATTTCTCATTTGACTCTTGCAAAATAAAAAGTAAAAACACTTTGTCCAGTACCACATAAAGTTTTAACAATGTTTGTCATCATACACATTAATACTATCATGATGATTAAGGGCACAATTTACTTGATTCATATTAGTCTAATTATTCCCATATATTGACATGCCTGAGCTGTGAAATCTTTTTAAAGTTTTATCCTCAAATTGAGTTAAGTCAGATTTTATTTAACATCCATAACATAGCTGTGGAAATGTTATTAGCCCAGTAAGAATTAACCACATCTGACTGGCACCTCCTGTGGAAGTTGGCCACTGTCAGATGCCTGCTGTGTTTGTCTGCATGTTTATCTTTGTTTTTTCAGTTGTCAGTGAAAATCAGTGGGTCACAATTATTCTACTTGTTCTACTTGACTTTTTCATGTGGTGACACAGAACTGCTGTAACATCCTTCTGCTTTTTTTTTTTCCTTTTTTTTCAGGGTGAATTGGAACGGCAGCTTTTACAAGCCAACCCCATCCTTGAATCTTTCGGAAATGCTAAAACAGTGAAAAATGACAACTCTTCACGTTTTGTAAGTACAGGAAAACCATATTCATGAAGAGGGGCTGCATTGTTAATATGCATCTCGTAATAAACGTCATTTTTAGTTTAAAATGTCATTTTACAATTTTAGAAATATTGCATCAGCTGTGCAAATGACCTGATGATCAGTGTTAATGTTTATGGATTCATGCAGTACATTATTTTATAAACATTACACTTATCTGATACCCCTTGTCATGAGGCCTCACTGTGTGTTTTAACACAGCCATTATGCTGGTGATTGATTTGTATACATCTTATCTCGTGCACTCCCTGAGCCTTTATCCTCTGTACATCTCTGCAGGGGAAATTCATCCGGATCAACTTTGATGTCACCGGATACATTGTTGGAGCCAATATTGAAACATGTATCCTGTTTTAAAGTGCCTGACTACTATCCTGCCTGTTGATGTTAGATTTTGCGGTTAGTGCTGATACTGCAGCAGGATCAGCAAAGTCAGTGCTTGTCCGTCAGTCAACAGAGAATTGCGGGTCGAAACCAAACTGGAATTGGCCCTGTGATATTTAGGTGCTGCTTTGTCAACAAAATTGCTATTACCAATTTCCCAAATTTGTTAGTTGTAGGTTTACATGTTACCTAGGTTTATGAACAATCCTAAAACAAAGCTTACTTTGTTCCACCATCATCACATTACAGATATTCATCTTACATATCCACAAAATGCAAATGATGCATTACCTCATTGCTAAGCATCCCACAAACAGCTGTGTTTTAAAAAAAGAAAAATGGTATTAAAAATAAGTTCATCTTTCTTTCACTCACTTCCAAAACAAATACGCACACTAGCAGATCAGGATCAACACAAAATGAAAGTTACTGAGCCACCAAATAGATGCTTTCTTTGACCATTATGTGTCAGACTTACTGGAGAAATCCAGAGCTATTCGTCAAGCCAAAGATGAGCGCACCTTCCACGTTTTCTACCAGCTGTTGGCTGGAGCTGGAGAGCATCTCAAGTGTAAGTAGACTGAGCTTTTATACCATCTAGTATAACAGAATCAGATGATATTACATAAGTCATACTCATACCAAGCAGTGGCAACAATTCAAATGAGTCCAAATAAGTCACCTCCTCTTAGAAATAATTACAAATAACTGCTGTGTCCTCTGTCAGTCCTCAAGTCTTAACCATGTTCCTAAATGTTTTTCCATTTGTCTTTCCACAGCGGACCTTCTTTTGGAAGGATTCAACAACTACCGTTTCCTGTCCAATGGTAACATCCCAATCCCTGGCCAGCAGGACAAAGACAACTTCCAGGAGACCATGGAGGCCATGCACATCATGAGCTTTGCCCATGATGAGATTCTGGGTATGTTTGTCAAGGAGTTTGCTCTCACTCTTTTTTTATAGCATACTCTGTCTGCTGTATACCCTGGTGAGATTAAGCATGCACCACAGCCTTTGGTAGAGATTATTTATGAAGGTCCGTATGATTTTATGGTTTTGGAAATTGTTTGGCTCCAGGTTGACGTCACAGTGAAATGACAGAGTATCTTTGGCTTCTGTAATGTGACCTATTCCAGAATAAGCAGAATATGTAGGCAGTGTATCATTTCAAGAAATATTTCATCAGATCTTTCAGATTTGGCCGTCACCTAGACCTAAATACAAAACATATGAAGCTGTAGAGGACTGTCATCAAAGTTTCTTCAAATGTATATAAATGCTTTCCTCCTCCGATGATATCGCTCTGCTAGCCACTATAATCAAACCAGTTAGCAGTCAGGGTTGGTTTTATATGATGGGCAGGTTAGCAAGTCTCTCCAAATCACGTTGGACTGGATGAGTTTATATATGAATTCATCAATTATAATAATGTGAAGAGATGAGTCTTCAAAAATATATTTTAACATTGTACGGAAAGACAAAAGAAAGGAATTCTGATATAGAAATAAGATTTTTGATAAGTTAACTGCATATAGCAAGAAATTAACACAACAAATGAGATGGAAAATATATTTTTGTCTCAGGGTATTATATATGTATTATAAGTACTAAATGTTTTTTCATTAATCTCCAGTGAGATGGAGGTTTCATCGAGGTCGTCTCTCAATCCCTCCATGACCATGAAACAAACCTGTTTTTATCAGTTTTATTGCTGAAACACATTCATGTGATGCTAAAGTGATGTCTTACTACAGTAATATTCTCTGCATTCTTATGTCTGTAGCCATGTTGAAGGTGGTGTCCTCAGTGCTTCAATTTGGTAACATTGTCTTTAAGAAGGAGAGGAACACGGACCAAGCTTCTATGCCTGATAATACTGGTAGGTATCACACACACACACACACACACACGCGCGCACACCAATCCTTTTACATCTGCTTCATAACCTTGTCTCACAGGTCAACACATTCTCCTCCTCCTTTTCCTCTTCCCATATATTCTTCAGCTCCTCTCTGCCCTTTTCCTGCCTCCCTCACACCGCGTGCCTCATCCACAGTACAGAGGAACTGGCGATTTATGTCGTTTCTCTGCCCAAGCCTTGTCAACCTGCCATTAAGTCTCATCATTATGAGGATTTACTGCTGAAGGAAATGGGGAACAGCCTTCCAGTTCCTCCACATGTGGCACTGCATATTTGGCACTTAAAGGAAGGAGACAGGGAGAGAGAATGTGTCTAATGCTGGTGATGCAGCTTGGCCAGATATTCCCAAATGGGATGAGCAGAACTCAGGACTGAAGCAGATGTTTATTTTATTTTATTTTTTTTTAAGTTGCAGTGCGACTTGGCTGATTTAGACCAGATCCTGCTTTTTTTCTACTTTTCCAAAAGCTCCAGCCATTTAAAATATAACATTTTCCCTATTGCATTTCAGAAGAAACACTTTTTATTATATTTATTGATAAGCAAACAGCATTGTTGACCTACCATCTGTGGCTTTTAGAGAGGTTTTTAATAAAATAGGTGAAATAATCTAATTGTCAAACACTATTGACAAAATAATTTTGGAAAGGATCCTCATCTCTATCTCATCACTCTTGAAAACAAGCAATAATGTCTCTAATGTCTTGAGAGGACATATAAGACAGATAGACTGGCCTTGTGGCCTCCTTCCATTCTCATTTAAATAAACATTTTTTTCCTGTTGTGTGCTTTTTCCATCTCTGATTCTCAGCTGCCCAGAAGTTGTGTCATCTTCTGGGTATGAATGTAATGGAGTTTACCAGAGCCATCCTGTCTCCAAGGATCAAAGTGGGGAGAGACTACGTCCAGAAAGCACAGACTAAAGAGCAGGTTGGTTAGCTTTTTTTTACTGACACGATTCCTAAGATGCTTATTGGTGAGAAACATCCCGTCACCAAGCATGAAAAACAGATCTGATATCGTAGTTTATTTCTTGTTGTTCCGGGAACAAGAGAAGTGTGATTTATCTTAGATGAAAGTGCTCCAAAGTACATCTCCTGTTCATGAATCATTCATTGCCATTTAAAGTGCACTGCTCTGCAGAACTTCAGATCATACTGGCTACAGGTCAATGGATACAGCTTTTCTCTCAGCTGTTTTAGATAATAGCGTCTGACTCAGAAAGCATGTGGAACATTAACTGTATACAGTCTTGCCAAGATGAATGAGTCCATTCGTCCAGTGTAGAGCAGATTTCCTCTCGATGATCTGGAATTGTTTCTGAATTACACTGACTCTAGTCAGTCTTATGTGCCTGTGCTCGCTCTCTGCCCTTTTAAACACACACACTCACACATATCTTTGGCCATGTCAGCTCTCCATCCCCTTATATTGTCTCTCATTATTTTTCCACTCTTCCTGTCCCCTCTTCTCTTTCCATCCAGGCTGACTTTGCTGTCGAGGCCCTGGCTAAAGCGACATATGAGCGTCTGTTCCGCTGGCTGGTCCATCGCATTAACAAAGCTCTGGACAGAACCAAACGGCAAGGGGCCTCCTTCATCGGTATCCTGGACATTGCGGGTTTTGAGATTTTCCAGGTTTGGATTATAATCATGCTATTTTTTTGATCTTTAAAGAAGAAATTTTGCCTCGTTGTGGGTTGAGTAAATGTTTTTATTAACTGCGACTGACAGCTCTTTATCTTGTTCTGTCAGTTGGTTGGTCGGTCCCCAAACTCGGACCCCACAGTGTCTGCCTAGAAAAATTCTGACCATTGGACAAACGTAGTTGAGGACCTATGGTGTAGTGCATGGCCGTACGTGGTCTCAGCTATCGCTGCGTTGCACTTGTTTTGGTTTACTGCAGTTAATGATGATGTTTGTCTTTGTTGTTAGCTCTCTACGTTTGAGGTTTTCAATTCTTGTCATCTATGCACATTTCCAGTGAGTGTGTTGTTCATACCTGTGTTTCTCCTGTACCACAGCTGAACTCGTTTGAGCAGCTGTGTATCAACTACACCAATGAGAAGCTGCAGCAGCTCTTCAACCACACCATGTTCATCCTGGAGCAGGAGGAATACCAGAGGGAGGGCATCGAGTGGAGCTTCATCGACTTCGGCCTGGACCTGCAGCCCTGCATTGACCTCATTGAGAGGCCGGTCAGTGTGAATGAGAAGCTAGTTTCAATGAGATGAATGACTTTTACGAACATACCTACTTAAACTCCTATTTTTCCACTTATTCTTAAATTTCTCAGCAATACAAAATTCAGTGGCTAAATAATAATGGCACATTTTACCATTCAGTCTCTTTCAAGTCTTTATTTCTGTCCATGTTAATATCACTTCAGGCTAACCCTCCAGGAGTGCTGGCTTTGCTGGATGAAGAGTGCTGGTTCCCCAAGGCCACAGACAAGACCTTTGTAGACAAGCTGATCCAGGAGCAGGGTACGCACACCAAGTTCCAGAAGCCGCGCCAGCTCAAAGACAAGGCCGACTTCTGCATCATCCACTATGCCGGCAGGGTACGCTCATTTTATCTCTTTAAAAATCACACTCAGCAGTCTGTCTGGCTTTGCTTTACTAAAAATACACACAGTAGCTGGAAGTCCACACCTGGCTGGTTTTCAAAAGAAAAAATAAATTGGGTCTTTCCTTGGAAATTACAGTTTTCTGAAGGATAAAGCTTTTTCTTTTTTAAGCCATAGGTTAGACTGTCTTCAAAAAAGCACTCACCAAGACAGAAAAAGGTTATCATATTGATAGTCATAGCTGGTGACTCTCAGTTACCTTTAAGGTTACATCAGCCCATGCTTTTTGATGAAGGAATAGAATCAGTTCCTGGAAGGCTTGTATGACTCCCTTGCTTTTAATTGTACTTTTGCTCTGTGTTGGACTAGCCTATTTATTCCCGTCTAAATGAATATTTTCCGAAACATCTCTTTTCCTTCCTGACCTGCACAAATTCAGTAGTAAGTGAAAAGTTGCAGCCAGTGCACGGTTCAGATTAAACTGTGACACAAAGTTCTGCTGTGGTGGGATTTCAGGGAATACTGAGTCCTGGTTTGATTTATATGACACTGTATGAAAGTGAATTTGGACACTGTCAGTGTATTATGCAATAGAACTCTGCATTTGTCCAGCAGAGAGACCTGCTGAGTAGCACATCTGTTTACCATTATATGGGCTGTGTCATTTTACACCACAATTAGTCAAACACTCAAACATTTGAACTCTAAAGACGTCTGCAGTGGAGAAAAATCTGCAGCGCTATGAAGCCAAACGGTGTTAATTTTGTCAACATTGATATGTCCCCCCCAGAAAAATAACCTGATGTATGCTGCCTGACTCACTGCAGTAAAGTGTGGGCTGTTTATTAAGTCAGTGTGTGTGTGTGTGTGTGTGTGTGTGTGTGTGTGTGTGTGTGTGTGTATAATACTAATACTTCCTCCTTAGGGTTCCTCTTCTGTTGTTTAATAATAATTTAATTATAGAAATGATAAAGAAAAACTTTAAATTTGTCATATTAAAAACAGCTAATTTAACAGACTTAAAAAGTGTTTCTTAATGTTATGTGTTAATTTAAGTAAAACGAAGATCGAATATCAACAGATTGTTGAGAATCCGGACTATCAGACTATTACTGTGATATTAATTTTGTCCATATCACTGAGCTGTAACACTTTATTGCTACAGGTAGATTATAAGGCAGATGAGTGGCTAATGAAGAACATGGACCCCCTGAATGACAATGTGGCCACTCTTCTGCATCAGTCAACTGACAAATTTGTGGCTGAACTTTGGAAAGATGGTAAGCTGCTTTTCGTAAATGCTTTCACATCTGTAACATCTTTAATTATCTGTAAACACCGTGAAAAGTATTAGATAAAAGAAGGTATCAATTTTAATAACGCATCCTTTAAGATTCATTGCATATGTTCATGTTTGCTTATTTGATTAACAAGCACGTCAGTATGTCTCTCACTCAAGCCTTCTAACAACAGCTGTCTGCCTCGTGGACCCAGGCCCACACACTTCTGATTTCTCAGAATTAACATCACCCTCCCCTCCTTGTGTCTCTCTCTCTGTGTTGTAGAGATTCAGACCATTCAAAGGGCTTCATTCTATGACAATGTCACTAGTCTGGATGAGCCAGCAGGTGAATGACTGGGTCGTGCTGTAGCAGACCTGGGCCAAAATAATAATAGCTGAAACTTAACAGTTTTGGGTCATGAAAACAAGCTATTCAAGGTGCTTGGTAGGCTAAATATGAGCACCTCCCAAGCAGGTTAACTTCTTGAAAGTGTACTGGTATATTTTTGCCCAGATCTGGCTGTATGTTTCATGCTTCAGCCGGTGCTGTGTCCATCATAGCTACAATGGCTCCCATTTGCTTCCAGGCTGCATGGCTCTCTTGTCTCAGCCAAAAGCAGTAGTGCTTAATTTCCAAGCGAGTTAAAGTAGAATATAATCAACTGCTCCCTCTAGTCGAACTAGTGTGCTTTAATTTGTGTCAGTGTTTGAGACTCTTGTGATCTTTGTATTGTCATTAGCAGGCATTTTGAATGTAGTGCAACTGTTGGACGTCATAGCTTTCTGTTTTTGTCCCTCCACTGTGATGTGATACATCCATGAGCAAATTAAGGATCTAAAGCTCGACTGAAGAAAATACAATGACATTAATTCCCCGCCTTCCTCCTTCCTAGACTGGATGACAGTTGTGGAAAATTGAAACCAGATGTTGGCATTTGCTTTGGCTCTGAGCTCAGATGTCAGTGCAGAGGGTCCAGACAGCAGCACATACATCACTTCAGTTTAAATGTTGGAACTCCAGCTGTCAGTGGCTCTGCAAATACTTTTTACTTCAGTATAGTTGGTTGGACATTAATAAGTGGCGTAGTGCATATTTAATTGAGTGTCAAGTCATAACTCATATGCCATGTCATTTGGTTAAGCTTTTTTTTTCGAGTAAGTCTTTTACTACAGCAATTACTGCCAGATTCTAAAAAGACTATTTGATGGATAAGTCTGGTGATGTTCTATATTTTTCTTATTGTCAAGAAAAACTGACAATGGATCAATCACACAACAGTAACTGTCCAATGTCTATCTTATTCCTGTCTGCCATAGAGCCTCAAGAAATCAGTGAGCCACGCCATTGCACTGGCTAACGTGTTCCTTTTTTACAATGAACATGGCGCTGTGGTTTATTTCGAGTCAATCCCATTAGACACCTGCTGCCATAAATACTCACTATAGCAACAAATGATGTCACCTGAGTCATTTTCTGACAGCTGACAAAGATCCCCTCAGTTAACGGTTATCGATTAATCTGCATATTGTGTCCTCGATTAATTGTTGAATGTGAGTGAACAAAACATCAGAAAACTGAAAATTCCCATTGCAGTTTCCAAAGTTACATCTTCAAATACCTTGTTTTGTCCAACCAACAGTCCGAAACTCAACAATATTCAAGCAGTTATAAAGACAGACAAGGAAACGTAGCAAATGCTCACATTTGAGAAGCTGTAACCACCAGGTTGTTTCGCAAATTTGCCCTGAAAAATAGTTAAAGTGAGTATTTGATTATCAAAATACATTTTCTGTCTGTTATGAACAGTGATTTTTTTTATATATATATTTGTAGTATTTTCATAATTTTGCATCAGGTATTTGTAATGCCATAAATGCCAAATTGTGTTTGTCATGTTGAGAAGAGATGGTTTTCCTGGCAGTATGTTGATGCAGGTTTTCTGTCATGACCAGTATAATGCTGTTAAGCTTTCATGTAGCTGCCATCAAGCATTGTCTGTCATCCATTTGGACAAGAGAAGGTCATTTGAGTTCTTGGACTTTTATTTTGTTAAGGCTTAGTAAATAAATTATAAAGATTCTCCTTCTCTCCTAGGTAACACATCATATAGAGCCCTGTATGTACAGACCCTTAACCTCAGGAATAGATAGCTGATGTGCTCCATCTCCATCCAGAAACTAGTGGTAGTTCTAGACTTTGAATCCCACCTTGCTGGACTCCAGTTGTTTGACAGTAGTGTGTAATGTCTTTACCATCCATCTGCACTTGGTCATGTAGCTACATTGTTGCTCCTGCTGCTCCTGAAGTACGTCTGTGCTGCCCGTCAAGTCTTCCGCTCTAACCAGTTCTGTCCATCTCCCCAACAGTTGACCGTATCGTGGGCCTGGACCAGGTGGCCGGAATGAATGAGACAGCCTTTGGTGCCACCTACAAAACAAAAAAGGGCATGTTTCGTACAGTGGGACAGCTCTACAAGGAGTCGCTCACCAAGCTCATGGCCACACTGAGGAACACCAACCCCAACTTTGTCCGCTGCATCATCCCCAACCACGAAAAAAGAGTAAATACATCATCTAACCTTTAATGTTAAAGTTGTGTATCAAGCAGTGGAAAGTGAGGGAGCTGGGTTTTTTTATTGTATTGTTCCTGTATAATTTATTTATTCTGTCACTTTATTATTATTTTTTATCAATTAATTCAGAAAATAAAGATAAATAAAAATCTTGAGAAAAGTCTGTGATCTTTGCCTCGAGCTACACACCCCCAGAATAGTATGCAAAGTATATCAAGTGTACAAATACCTGTTTCTTTTCTCAGTGGTGTATTTATCTTTTCCATCAGGCTGGTAAACTGGAGCCACACCTGGTTCTGGACCAGCTGAGGTGTAATGGAGTCCTAGAGGGGATTCGCATCTGCAGACAGGGCTTCCCTAACCGCATCGTCTTCCAGGAGTTCAGGCAGAGGTAACAAACAACAACAAAGCTTTTTGGACTTTCTAAGTCCGTTTTACACAAAGGAAAAATGTCATATATCAATGATGTCTTCAACTTCTCTTTTGTTCACAGATATGAGATCCTGACACCCAATGCTATCCCCAAAGGATTCATGGATGGGAAACAAGCCTGTGAGAGAATGGTAGTGTTGTTTCTTTTTTTTTGCTGTATCAGTATAAAAGTTACAGGAACTGTGGAAACATAATGACCCAGGAACTAAACTAGGAACTAAAAGTTTGTTTTGTGCATTCGTGTTTGCATTTAGTCAGAAATACAATTTTCCCACAAAAGGAAACAACAACATGGAGTCATCCTGTTGTTCTTTGTGTTTACTGTTGCATGACACAAATGTTTGAGTTTGATGGCTTGAATGAAAGAGAAGGAGACATGCAGAAGAGAAAAATGAGCTGGAAAAGCAGTGCAGGAACTATTTTTACACCTGGAGCTATCCTACAGCAACTACATTTAGTCCTCCCTCTAATCAAAGTGTAGGTTTAGTTTCTGAGTTCCTCAAAAGGTTCTTGGTACCCTGGGAAAGTTCTTGTGATGTAAACACTTATAACAAATCCTTCCTTCATTGTAATGCAAATCATCAACAACTGTTCATGTGCCTTTTTATAGATCCGAGCCCTGGAGCTGGACCCCAACCTTTTCCGTATTGGTCAGAGTAAAATCTTCTTTAGAACTGGAGTTCTGGCTCACCTGGAGGAAGAGAGAGATCTGAAGATCACTGACATCATCATCTACTTCCAGTCTGTGTGTCGTGGATACTTGGCACGGAAGTGAGTGTCAGATCTCTGTATTTCCGTTCAAACTATTTCTCAGGTATGAATGCATATCAACGATTGGATACCCAAGATGCATTTGAGGACAGTGATCCAGTTACTCAAACCACCCCCAGACATGGTGGTTTCAGCCATTCAGCCCACAAGTGTGCTGTTTGGTTCACTCTCACCACTCTAATAGAATACCACAGCAGGTAGCTGTTTTCAGCAAAAGAGCTCTTGAAAACAATTGTACTCAAGCTACTCTGTACCAAACAGCACACAGTTGGCAACAAGCTGGTGAACATAGTGGAGTATTTAGCAGCCGAAGAGCCAGATACTTCCTTCAGGCGTTCGTAGAGACCAAAACCAGAGCTGAAAGAGAGTCAGTATTGGACGAGGCCAGAGATATGATTCCAAATGAATTATAGTGTTGCTCAGTGTGTACATAAGCAGCTGTTTACCAAGGTTGCCATATCAACTTAAAATTGACAAATCTTGTGTTAACAACTTGTTTCCACTGCCCCTGTGTGAGCAACAAAAAAAACAGTTATTGCAGGTTTACGAGTGGTACATTTACAGCTCATCTGAAAACTAAACGCAGCCCAACCTTGGTCTTGAAAATCACTGAAGAATTTAAAATCACTGCTACACCCAGACATTGATTTGTCACCTGTAATTGTTCTTTTTTCTTCTCTTAGGGCCTTTGCTAAGAAGCAACAGCAGCTGAGTGCCCTGAAGGTCCTCCAGAGGAACTGTGCTGCTTACCTGAAGCTGCGCCACTGGCAGTGGTGGAGGCTCTTCACCAAGGTGAGAGCCCTGACAGTTGCCTTCTCCAACAAACTAGTTCATATGTGCACATATGATCAAGATACATAGCTCCATATCTCTGCTTAACCAGACAACCTGGTGACAATCTCGTAAATTTTCAGAAATTTGTCATTAGATGCTTCAAAAATGTCTTCAGGTAAGTAAGGACTAAACAGACAAAAGAGACTATTGGAATCTCTCCACTAGTCCTCATCAGCAGACTGAAATTGCTCTGTTGCATGGAAATGTGTTAGGGTATCCGCAGATCTTAAAAAGTCTGAACAAGCTTTGAACCCGTCTCCTTAAAAAACATGATACACCTTTAAACTGCAGTTTCATTTGGTGCCATCAGACCTGTAGCAAACACTGTTGCTACTACTACTACTAGATAATGCAGCTCTGAATCTCATCTAATCAACCTGAAATTAAAAACTGTTAATTTTAGTAAAACCTATCAAATTAATCATGTTTTAATTGCTTCATCCATACATTAATTTTTTGCTACTCATCTTCTTTCAGGTCAGGTTACTTGATTAATTATATTTCCAGAAATTATTGTTATCTACAGCTGGGTAGTACAAAAATGTGATATAGATGTCAATAAATTCATGTATGTAATAACTTTCTCTGTCTCTGTCTCTCAGGTGAAGCCTCTGCTACAGGTTACCAGGCAGGAAGAAGAGATGCAGGCCAAAGATGAGGAGCTGATAAAGGTGAAGGAGAGACAGCTCAAGGTGGAGAATGAGCTGGTAGAGATGGAGAGGAAACACCAACAGGTAAACATCCACTATTATGGAAAGTAAATATTTTCACCTTGTACAATCCTGATTCGAAAAAGTTCAGATGCTGTGGAAAACGTAAATTAAAAACAAAATGCACAAAGTGGTGAACCTCGCTCCATCCTTGCTTGTGAATGATTGAGCCTTTCCAGGATGCCCCTTTCATACCCAATCATGATACTATCACCTGTTACCAATGAACCTGTTTACCTGTGAAATGTTCCAAACAGGTGTTTTTGGAGTTTTAGCTGAGAATGTGGGGTAATTTTTTTCAAACTGTTTCCTCCCTCCAGCTCGTAGAGGAGAAGAATATTCTAGCAGAGCAGCTCCATGCTGAGACGGAGCTGTTCGCAGAGGCTGAAGAGATGAGGGTCCGTCTGCTTTCTAGGAAGCAGGAGTTGGAGGAGATCCTTCATGATCTGGAGTCTAGGGTGGAGGAAGAGGAGGAGCGGAACCAGAGCCTGCAGAATGAGAAGAAGAAGATGCAGTCACACATCCAGGTTTATAGCTTTATGTAAACTTCTGGACATACTGACATTCTGTGCATATTTAAATTGAGTTGATGGTTTTGATTTGTGATCTTCATTTGGAAATGTTTTCATGTGAAAAACAAATTCTACCTTTACTTGAAATACTTGCCTTTCGAGAACACAACTGTTGTGTGATACATAATAAACATTTGATTTCAGTACCACATGATGACAGAGCTTCTGAATCGTTATATGCGTGTTTTCCTCTCCACAGGACCTGGAGGAGCAGCTCGATGAGGAGGAAGCTGCAAGACAGAAGCTGCAGCTGGACAAAGTGACCGCTGAGGCCAAGATCAAGAAAATGGAGGAGGACATTCTTCTGCTGGAGGACCAAAACTCCAAGTTCCTGAAGGTGAGATGATTATAGCACATGATGCATCAAACAAGGATGTCCTTTAAACTCGGATCATTAAAAGTTGTTGCATTTGATGAGATAGATATTAGACTAATAAAAGAAATAAATTGTGTGTTTTGAAACGTACTTGACATGACATTGACTTGAACTTTAATGGTTTGCTAGTTAAGTCTTCATACTTTTTCACCTCCATATAGTACTTGTTTCTTAAAGCCTCAAGTCTAACCCACACTTTGATTGGACCCGACAGGAGAAAAAGCTGCTGGAAGACAGAATTGGTGAGATGACCTCCCTGCTGACAGAGGAGGAGGAGAAAGCAAAGAACCTTGGCAAGGTCAAGAACAAGCAGGAGATGATGATGGTGGACCTGGAAGGTAAGGGACTCCCACCAAGTCACTGTTACTTTCTCCATTTGTGTCCAAGAATAGAGAAAATAGATGGATGTCCCTATCAGTTCAAAGTGTAGACCAGGGTCAATAGATGCTACACTTAAATGAACTGTTTTCTGTTAGAACAGAACAACGCACAGGTCAGATACAGGACATCCGTATGACTGTTTATGAGCCTTGATTGTGTAAATTTACTGTTTACAGCAGTCCAGTGAGTTAAGCCTTAAATGCATACCTCAGGTCTTTAGTGGCCCATGACTACATTACACTGTGTCTTCATTCATTCATTTCATTCAATTAAACAGTCAACTCCCTGCTGTTCCTCAAACTATTTCTTAACAATGCTGTCAAAATGTCAAAAGGTTTATAAGGTCACTAGAGACTTGAGGTGTGTGAGAGAGTTTCATATTTCATTTATGTACACTGGATGCAAGTGACAGCAGGTAGTTTTGTATTGTACATCATCTCACTGAGTAACATGCGAGAAAACATTCTACTGTTAAAGTTTCCAGTAGCTGCAGGTAGCCTTTGAGTGACAGTGAATGAAGTTATTTTTTATGTAATCTAAAGCTAGCTAACATTAACTAGTAAAAATGAAAAGGCATTCATGCAAAGAAACATTACAAAGCCATGCTGTTAAACTTAACCAGCTTGTGCTGTATCCACAAGGCCTGCAGGAAACGAAAGCTTGCTTAGCTACGTTTCCATAACCTGTTAAACGAGCTTGACCTCTGCCTGCACTGCAACTATTCCCCAGAATACATGTTTCTGGCTAGTAATACACATATACAATTTCAATATATGGCTTAATCTGTGTTACGTAAGTGCCATCACTTGAAAAAACATCTGTGCATTTAAGGGTTATTGAGCTGCATAGAAGCCAATCTGATTACTGTTAGTTGTGTCAGGCTGTTAGCAATTAGGTGTTTGTGGTTTGTCACTTTCTGTAACCTCTTTGTACCTCGTGTGACCCCTCTGTAACTTGTGACTATGATCATTTAACTCTGGAGATGAACTCTGTTGAGAACTCTGTTTGATTTTTTGCATTTTGTCTACGATGCGTGTGAATGTCCCTTCAGAACGCTTGAAGAAGGAGGAGAAAACGCGGCAGGAGCTGGAGAAGGCCAAACGTAAACTGGATGCTGAGACAACTGACCTGCAAGACCAGATTGTTGAGCTTCAGGCTCAGATCGAGGAGCTGAAGATCCAACTGACCAAAAAGGAGGAGGAGCTGCAGGCTGCTCTGGCCAGGTCGGTGATAGACATAAATATCTGTAATGTGTCTGGACTGCATTAGGCACATTCTGCAAAATATAAAAAACACATGAGGCTTTTAGCAGTGGCACCAACAGTACCATCTACAGTATATACCATATACATTAAAACACACCCAGAGGTGCTCTAATAAACACTGAAATAATACTCTAATTTGTTTACTCTTGGTATGAGGTACTCTACAAATCTTATATGTTGGTATTGGGCATTAGATGCCTTCGATGGGAACTGGTGAATTTTATTCACATACTGGAAAAAAAACATAGTGCTCATTTTTGCCAAATCGCTATGACATCTGGGTATTTTTGTTATACTGCAGATTTTGCTGGTACTACATACTACATACGTATTTTACTGCTAGTATAGTCGGCAATTTTGAATACAGCCATTGTCTCAGCTCAACAGCTGGTTTTGAAGAAAGCATGTGAATTGTTTGCTCCACCACGTGTATGAAATCAAAACCTTGTGCTGAAAGATTCAATAGACTGAAGTGTATCTTCACAGCGTCTCTCAACTCGCATCACTACCAACTTGAACGTGTGGTAAAATACACTGTTAGTGGTGTTGCTCATTTCAGTATAACTTCATTGACATCCTCTCACTAATCTCCATGACAACTGCTCTCACTGTGGTGCAGCTAAGTCAATAGGAAGACCTAAAATAGGCTTTACAACAGTGACAACACACAGACCACTGAGTCGACTCTGACTTACAGCAGCTAATGCTCTTCAGCTGCTGCAGTCAGTGTTTCAGCACACTTAAACACACGTCTTCTCCATATGTCACTCACCTCAGTCCCTCTCTACTCTCCTCTGCTCAAAACTCCCAGCTGCAGTGTTTGCCTTCAGCAACACTGGATAAGCCTTTCATCTTGGAGGCAGCCGTATCTGATTACAGGCAAATTGATGTTGATTGATGCTTTCAGTGTTTGGCTTCACAGTAGTTTTTCCACGGAGCAATGAAGAGCTGAGCTAAATCAGGCCGTCATTTCACATTGGAGAAATGACTAATAAGCCTGTTTTATATTGTGAGAGGATTTTTATCTTTTATGACCTGATGGTAAAAATGTTGCCAGTTATGGCTGCAGAAGACCTGTAGTTTACTGCTCTATTCCTGCAACAGAATATTTCCTGAAACTCACTCCTGCGTTTATGCTGATTTCCCACACAGTGGGAAAAATACAATTTTATTATTTTCCCATTTAGCCATCATAAGGCTGCATCCGGATAAGGTAAACACCTCTGGAGGTCGTTGCTCTGAAGGTCAGCTTAGATTCTTTAAATGTGACTTCTTAGCAGTGTCCTCTACACACCAGGACGACAGGCCAGACTTCAGCGGTCCATGGTAAATGTCTGGGTGGCTAATTTCACAGACTGAAATCATCACTTTAGTCACAGCTTCAGATAATTAAGCTTTCACTGAAGTTGATGTGCCTCATTTTCAATTCAACAGCTATTCTTAGAACAATTATATTTTCCTTGTTTGGAGAACAGGGAATTACTTTTATATGGGAGTCATCAGTGCCTTTAATCAACACTGCAGCATTGTGTTAATTATATAACTGAATCATTATCATTTCCAGTGGGTCTAATCAGTGGGTTTCTGTGTAAGGGAGGAATGTTACAAGACTGCTGCAGCAAAGAAATCTGCAGTCTCATGACCGTGTTCATCTTCTGACAGAGAAGACACACACACACACACACACACACACACACACACACACACACAGATACACCCACTTATTGTGGACAGCTTCAACAGTGAACCGTTCACCACACTGCCACCCTGTGTGCACTTGTGGCCTAATTTATGTTCATGATGTTACTGACTTCCATTTAAGGTACACATTATTTAAGACAAACAATAAATGTTTCAGTACCTGCTTGCAATAAATTTACATCACTGTATTCTTGTGCTGTCATTTTGAGAACCTACATATCATCATTGATTACAAAACTGAAAAAGGCAAAATAGAATTGACCAAAATATCCTCAGAGGTTCTTATGCTAAAGCTAAAATCTAAAAAAAAAAAAAAAAAACTAACACTGACCTTATTGAAGTTATTGAAGATATTAATTAGGTGTAGAAGAAATCTTTAAAAACTGAGATCCTCAGCTGAAGGTCGAAACCAAGGAGACATTTTTCTCATTGTTTTCATTACAAGGAAGTTAAAAACTGACTTTTGTGTCTCCAAACAGGAGTGATGAGGAGACCGTCCAGAAGAACAACGCCTTGAAGCAAGTTCGGGAGCTGCAGGCCCACCTAGCTGAGCTTCAGGAGGATCTGGAGTCAGAGAAGATGTGTCGAACTAAAGCTGAAAAACTTAAGAGGGACCTGAGTGAGGAGCTCGAAGCTCTGAAGACGGAGCTGGAGGACACATTGGATACGACTGCTGCCCAGCAGGAACTCAGGTGCTTGTTTAAAGGGGGAACTCCACCGTCTTGTTTACGGGTGTTGGGGAGTAGTACTGCATATGTAGAAAAAGTGGCTCCAGAGACAGCTGCATGAAATTTGATACATTTCCTCAAGTGATGTCACTTAATAGTATGATAAGAATATAATCATTGCTTAGTACACTGATTAGCAATGTGAGGGCCCTGACCCCCACTTGGGGTCGCCAAAGCTTCACGGGATTCACAAGGCATTCTTGATTTCAAGGGGTGTAAGAAAAACCTTTTTTTAAAAACATCCAGCTTTCCTTTATCTCAGCATTTCATTCATTTGTGTGAAGAAAACTAAATTAAATTGTTATTTTTAAAGTTCACTCTCTGCTGAACAGCCTCATCCGGTATTGGAAAATGACACAGTTAAAACAACCAAATAGCAGAGAAGTGTCAGGGAGAAGAAAACAATGAATTTGTCAAAAAAAAAAGGGCTGTTCATTATATGTGATTGTTAAAGACCAAAAAAAGACAACATAGGTAGCTGTATTAAAAGTTCTTAAAAATATCAGAAAAAAATCATCTTTGATGAATGTTCAGATGAAGTAATCTGCTGAGAATTCATCCAAAATGCTCATTTTACACAAACTTCCTGGGGTTACTGTCTTCACTATTTGGGTTAATTGTACAGTTTATCAGTTGTTCTATTTTGCCATTGTTATACATTGAATATAATATGGAATATCCATAAAATATGTCACCTAGTCAGAGGTCGTGTGCACTCGATAGAAAAAGGGTCCTTTCAAGAAAAAGGTTGAGAAACACTGTGCACAGTTGGGATTTTATCAAGATAACAGTAGCAGTAAACCCTGCGTGTTAAGAAGTTTTTGTGTTATATCTTTGAAGGCCTCTTCTCTTAACCTTACCCTTTGTGTCTGAACTCTAGGTCCAAGCGAGAGCAAGAGGTGGCAGAGCTGAAGAAGGCCATAGATGAGGAGACCAAAAACCACGAGGCTCAGATCCAGGAAATGAGACAGAGGCACGCCACAGCGCTGGAAGAACTGTCCGAACAGCTTGAACAGGCCAAGAGGGTGAGAGGTTATTATTATAGACAGTGAACCCATGATCCCAGCAACAGCTCCCAGTTTATGTATCACAAAAGACTTCCATAAGTACAAATATAAAACCAAAATATGAAATATGAAAGCAATATATATTGCATTGTTTTTTGTTCTGTGCAGTTCAAAGCCAACCTGGAGAAGAACAAGCAGAGCCTGGAGAGTGACAACAAGGAGATGGCCTGTGAGGTGAAGACTCTGCAGCAGGCAAAGACAGAGTCAGAGTACAAGAGGAAGAAACTGGACGCCCAGCTGCAGGAATTTATGGCCAGGGCCACCGAGGTAGAGCGAACCAAGGGAGAGCTGGCTGAGCGCTCACACAAACTCCAGGTAAATCCCTCCATGCGTAGCTTCATCTTTGGAGCGGTTTTGCTATAGAATGAAGAGATATAACCCCTTAATTTACTCTAGAAACAAAAAATATGTGGTTTTTGATACTGCATTAGTATTTGCCCAGTTCAATGTAAAGTGAATATTCATTTCAGATTTGCTTATTGACCTTCTCTCATTTGTCTTTCGATAGACTGAGTTGGACAACGTGTCTGCTTTGCTGGAGGAGTCAGAGAAAAAGGGCGTCAAACTGGCCAAGGAAGTTGACAAACTAAACAGCAAACTGCAAGACTCAGAGGTAAGAGAGATCAACTTTTCTGTCAAGACAAATTTATACAGGCCAAACAGCCAAAGCTGGAGCTACAACAGCAAATGATGTTGTTAGTACAAGGTGTTCAGTAATTGAATGTTGATGTATGCTATCTCTGCAAATTCATGATTTATTTGGAAAAGCTCACCTGTTGCACCAACAATAGAACCTTTACATCCTGAACTTAATGTTCACAATTTCCTGAAGATTTGTGTGTGAAAATGCGCCTTAACTGAATTTCAAAATGTGTTCTATAATAATCACAAACAGGCATCAGTTACGTGAAGCTATACTGGCAGGTAGAACAGATACATCTCCCAGCTTTTCTTCTTTCTGATCATCATTTCTGCTTCTGGTCTGGTGTGTAGGAGTTACGGCAGGAGGAGACGCGCCAGAAGCTACACCTGAGCGCCCAAATCCGCCAGCTGGAGGTGGAAAAGAACACCTTGCAGGAGCAGCAGGAGGAGGATGAGGAGGCACGACGCAACCTAGAGAAGCAGCTGCAGACGGTGCACGCTCAGGTACAGTTGTACATAGTCATAAACATGTAGAGTACAGAGACACATAAACTCACATATGAGGCAGCCACACCTTTAAGGTACCACTGATACTCAACTGAGTGCCAAGAGAGGGGCTAGGCAGATGTTTCCTGCTGTTTACCAGCTGCGTACACCTGTCATTGATATGCAGAGCAGCATGTGGACAGCTGTAAAGCAGTGAGGCCTTGCAGCAAATGAAAGGCCCCATGAAGTGAAAATCTGACCTCTGTTTGAGGCGTGTGTTTCAGATTAACAAGGATATGTAGACAGCAGTTACACAAGGTGAATCGTGAGAGAGCGTGTTGCTGGCCATTTGCCAAAAAAGCAAAGCCAGTAAAAGTAAAAGCGGAAACAGCATGCACACCGCATGTGTTTTCAGATAAAGGGTTTCACTGTGCTCCTTTCATTAAGATCCTTTAATGTAAAACTGTGCTTGTGGGGGTGGCTGTGGCTCAGGAGGTAGAGCAGTCGTCTGCCAATCAGGAGTTTGGTGGTTCGATCCCCGGCCTCGGCAGTCCACATGCCAAAGTATCCTTGGGCAAGATTCTGAACCCCAAAAACTGCTGCGTCATCGGTGTGTGAATTCATATGTACGTCACTTTAGATAAAAGCGTCTGCCAAATTACTAATTGTTGTTTAAACAAACACAAAATGTAACTTTCATTTTATGATAAATGTGGATCAAATCAAG
This sequence comes from Chaetodon trifasciatus, assembly GCA_037975065.1. Lineage (NCBI taxonomy): Eukaryota > Metazoa > Chordata > Actinopteri > Chaetodontiformes > Chaetodontidae > Chaetodon > Chaetodon trifasciatus. Next base: position 292,593 of record JBBMOE010000081.1, read on the forward strand.
AGGTACAAGTAAATACTAATATCAGAGAAAGATCACAGTATTATCTTTAAGATAATACTGTGATCATAATATTATTATGATGTCACACACACACACACAAGAACAGTATGTTGCTTAATGTGGAGTACAAAAACCTACCACACTGTTTCAGAGAGAAAACCATCTTTACAGGCACTTCTAATATTTTGTCCACCTGATTCATATCAGTGAGGATAGGCTAAATAACACAAACAACTCTCTATATAATGTAGTACATTTAAACAGTGCCACAAACTACATTGTCCAAAATGTTTACAAAGTAGATTCAACACCTCTCTAAAACAGTTTCAGCAAAAACTGAACTCTACAACCTTCATGAAGGCATGATTTATTGCATTAGACAGCATTTTGTTCTCTCACGTTTCATTTCTTCTGCATCCCAGATTTGCCTTCATTAAATGTATTTAGAATTATCAGTAGCAAAGTTCACTTTTAAGCTTGTTACTGTTCTGCATACAAAATTGAAATTGTTAAATAAGCCACTTAATGAAACCAAACACTACAACGGCCTAATACACATATTTCCTGATGTTAAAGGTGATGGTCGTGGTTGGTCGTTTTGCCAGCACACACCACTGTGACACTAAAGGCCACAATGACCACAAATAAAAGCAAGATGATGGCTTGTTGAAATGTTATGTTATCTTCTATGGCCTCCCTGCAGCTGTTTGAGACAAAGAAGAAGTTAGAGGAGGATGTGGGGGCGATGGAAAATCTGGAGGAGGTAAAGAGAAAACTTCTAAAGGACATGGAGCTGGCCAGCCAGCGTCTGGAGGAGAAGACCATGGCCATGGACAAGATGGAGAAGACCAAGAACCGACTGCAGCAAGAGCTGGACGACCTGATGGTGGACCTGGACCACCAGAGACAGATCGTCTCCAACCTCGAAAAAAAACAGAAGAAGTTCGATCAGGTACACCAGACTGCTGGAATGTTTCAGAAATGCTAGGCTGAGGTGAGACGTACGTGATCAGATTGAAGGTCACTGTTTCTTTTTCTCCACGCCAGCTGCTGGCAGAGGAGAAAAACATCTCGGCTCGTTATGCTGAGGAACGCGACCGTGCAGAGGCTGAGGCCAGAGAGAAGGACACCAAGGCCCTGTCCATGGCCAGAGCTCTGGAGGAGGCCCTGGAGGCCAAAGAGGAATTGGAGAGGTTTAACAAGCAGCTCCGTGCTGAAATGGAGGATCTGATGAGCTCCAAGGATGACGTGGGGAAGAATGTAAGTGACCTTTGACCTCGTAAATGACACTGCTGAATGCTATATAAAATTTTCTTTATCGATAAAGAAAAGAATCCCCCTCCCCCCCTTTTTTTTTTTACACCTGATACTTCAGAGCATATAGACCTGACTATGTAAAGTTTATTTATATGTAAAATTAAATTGTGGACATGACTGTATCAGAGTACAGTCTGATCAGCCAGCTTTGATGTGTCCTTGTCCAGCTTTTTGCTGACATTATGGTCTTGTTCCTCCTGTGTACAGGTCCATGAACTGGAGAAGTCCAAGCGTACGCTGGAGCAACAGGTGGAGGAGATGAGAACTCAGCTGGAGGAGCTGGAGGATGAGCTGCAGGCCACAGAGGATGCCAAACTGCGGCTGGAGGTCAACATGCAGGCCATGAAGGCCCAGTTTGACCGAGACCTGCAGGCCAGAGACGAGCAGGGAGAGGAGAAGAAGAGGGCGCTCATCAAACAGGTATACAGGACACATGGACAATGAGCACCATCAACTGGCTCCATATGATTTGTATTTGTCCTTTGGCATGGTGTATGATGTTTGACTCCTCCAGGTGCGTGAGATGGAGGCAGAGTTGGAGGACGAGAGGAAGCAGAGAACTCTGTCTGTCGCTGCCAAGAAGAAACTGGAGATGGACCTGAGCGAGCTGGAGGGACAGATCGAAACCGCTAACAAAGGCAGGGAGGAGGCGATTAAACAGCTCAGAAAACTACAGGTACACGCACGCACGCACGCACGCACGCACATACCTGTCCCCTGAATGGCCTACAACAATTGTATCTCCATGGAGAAAAGTAACTCATACACGTTATTGTTGGTCGCGCTGATTTTTTCACATAGTATAGCCTGAATGAGAAGTTGTCAAAGTCTGACAGTTGGTTTCCTCTCAGGCAGATTTTCTTTTTAAAGGTTTTCAGCACAGAACAAATATCTGTACATGAAGGACAGAGGAGAGTTTCCAGGAATGTAAGAACTGCAGTGATGGGACATTCATTAAGGGAATGTTATCCTTTGTCTTACTTCTGTCTGGAGGATAATTCTGCTCTACGTTTTAGAACTTCAGCTTTCTTGATGCTTTGGGGTTATAAACAGAAAGTATAATGTTGCCATTGTGGGCTACAGCTTGAGCCCCATTTCTTAAAGTTATATCATTTTATTTTTCAACAAATTGGCACCAAGTATGCTGAATTAGCTATTAGCAATTGAAATGTACCCCTCCATGGACCAACGACTCCCACTGGATTACTTTGATGCTAAAGAAAACTCAGTTTTTAAGCAGACATCAGAGTTAATGATGTCATTGGAAAATGTTACTTTGAATCTGAATCTGTGAAATTGTGTTTTGAGTGCTTAAATTTGACTTTGACCCTGCACTCAGGGTTTTAAAGTACCTCAAAGGCCTCCATCAGCTGTGCGTCAGCTGCTTCTGACCAGATCAACTGGGCAAGACTACAATCACTCACTCCTGTTGTTTTTCACTGGAAAACGCACACACTTGCACTGAGTTTGATACTTTGGCCTGAGTGGTCACTTCTCTGCTGTGTCAGCCTTTGACTTGGTCTACATTGTTTCTGCTCTGCTCTGCAGGCTCAGATGAAGGACTATCAGAGGGAGCTGGAGGAGGCCAGAGCCTCCAGGGACGAGATCTTCACGCAGTCCAAGGAAAACGAGAAGAAACTCAAGAGCCTAGAAGCTGAAATCCTGCAGCTACAGGAGGTCAAATTAGAAATTATATTTTGCACTGAAAGTTGCTGTGAAATAGAGATAAACCAATTGTATTCTAATGTCTGCTGTTAATACATCTTTTATTCATGAGAAGCATGGTGTCAGACATGTAGAAAGAATAAAAATCAACTTTCTTTATAATCAGACTGCAGTCAGACTTCATTTCCAGATTTGATGTCCAAGAATGGGAGTTAAGCCCACACCAGATCTTCTCCCTACTGATCCCAATGTTTGTGCATTTGTGTTGTTTGTGTAGGATCACGCAGCGTCAGAGAGGGCCCGTCGACATGCCGAACAGGAGAGGGACGAGCTGGCTGATGAGATCTCCAACAGTGCCTCTGGAAAGTCAGTGTCGCCTTGTTTTTACTCATTCTTCTTTTTTAAATATTTGACCAAGTGGCTTGATTATGTTCTTTTTTTTTTATCATTTTGTGGAGTACAAAAGTCAATATCTTGAATGAAAGAAGGAGAAGTGGGGCCTCTCTTTCTGGACCTCAGTGGCTTTTTGTTTGTGGGGTTTAGCTGATATAATCAGTGTAAATCAGTCGATGGTAGTCAGAATGAGAGATTTGAATAAAAATGTGTGTGCCAGGTCGTCACTGCTGGAAGAGAAGAGGAGGCTGGAGGCTCGCATCGCCCAGCTGGAGGAGGAGCTGGAAGAGGAGCAGGGCAACATGGAGCTGCTCAATGACCGCTTCAGAAAAACCAACATGCAGGTAATAATAAGTCATAAGAGATAATTATCGTAAGTCGTAATCACAATCGTTTTCATAAACTTGGAACACACTCAGACCAGCACATGCATGTCCTTTGAGTCAGTCGGACTAGTTTTTCATTCTGAAAGTCTCCAAGCATGAAGTTCATAGTTTAGACAGTACATCGACCCATCCTTCTCTCACCACCCGTCTTTCTCTCATCACTTATCTTCTACTTCTCCCATGTCAGGTCGACAGCCTGAACGCTGAGCTGGCTGGAGAACGCAACACTGCACAAAAGAGTGAGAACGCTCGGCAACAGATGGAGCGGCAGAACAAGGTCCTGTTTGTTAAATACGTTAACATATATGAATATGTGCTAATATGCATACAGAGGTTGGATAATACAACAAAAAAGGCTGGTTAAGGACATGGTTAAGTATCAGCCATTAAAACGCCTCAACTATCTGAAAGTAATAAAATCCAGGATCAAGAGCTTTGTTTATGAAACAAACAATCAGCTTTGATTTTATGTATGAAAACTATGTGTAAGCAGTTGCTTACTTGCTTAACGTTATTAAGTAACATTAACATTATTTATTAAACGTTACTTTGACGTGAAGGCAATCTTATCTCAAAGCAAAGTCTAGACTTGATTTTCCTGCTGGTTATGGAGGAGTATTGCAGTTTGGAAAGCATATGTGTCCAAGCCTGCATGACATGACCGGGTATATTTGTTATTTGCTAACTTAGTTGTTTTGGTGAAGCTTATTGTGTCCTCTCTGTTTTTTCATTTGCTGTCTCATCAGTTATGGAAGCACTTTAACAGGGATTACATTAAATGAAAAGTATGTATCGTATCACATTTAATGCTCATGATCCTGAACAGTCGCATATTTTAAATGCAGGATTTGAAAGCCAAGCTGGCAGAGCTGGAGGGGGCTGTCAAGTCAAAGTTTAAGGCATCCATCACTGCCCTGGAGGCCAAGATCCTGCAGCTGGAGGAGCAGCTGGAGCAGGAAGCAAAGTAAGTGACCAAACTCACCTGTTTTCACGAGCTGACAGAGGACACGTTCTAAGTGATGAAACATCATCGCGATGCATGGAAATGTTCATGGTCATTCATTCTAACATCAATAAGTCATTATGACATTCTTTGTAAGACATTGTTGTCTTACCTTTGTTTTGAATTTCCAGAGAGAGAGCAGCGGCCAATAAAATCGTCCGTCGCACGGAGAAGAAACTGAAGGAGGTGATGATGCAAGTGGAGGATGAGCGTCGACATGCTGATCAGTACAAGGAGCAGGTATTGACTGATGAGAAGCAGTGACACACGTGGAAATTCATTTTGACTGGGATTGTTTTATTCAGCCAACCACCCACGTCCTCTCACCATCTCCATCTGTTTCCCCATGTGTCTGTCCTCCTGTCAGATGGAGAAAGCCAACTCTCGTATGAAGCAGCTGAAGCGTCAGCTGGAGGAGGCGGAGGAGGAGGCCACCAGGGCCAATGCCTCCCGCAGGAAGCTGCAGCGGGAGCTGGATGACGCCACCGAGGCTAGTGAGGGTCTCACCCGGGAGGTCAACTCCCTCAAGAATCGCCTCAGGTAGAAAAACTAAAACCCACATTAAAAGAAGTTCAAAAGTGTGTGTACCAACATCTCACTAATGTACACTAATTAAGAGACATCTCATTTGTTGAATCTGCACACAAACAGAAATGTAAAAACTGAAAGTTGTGGATTCATGAAGAGTTATGTGCTGCGGTCGTTTCACTGCCTGTGGCCACTGGTTGCCAAGAAATTATTCCAGCTCATGACTACATTTTTACATTTCTGTTTGGATTTGGATTAAACAAATTAGATGCAACAGAATCCAACTAGTGAACTTTAGAGGTGCAGGTAGGCATATTTTTAACTTTGGCCAGGCTAGCCGTCTCCCCCTACTACCAGTTTTTATGCTAAGCTAATAGCCTCCTCAGCACACAGACATTAGAGCAGTAAAGAGCTTCTCACCTCAGAGTTTCTCAGTGTGTTGAACGAATCCTTAAAGCAGCTGAGGTTTCAGTTGTTTCATCACTTTCTTCCGTCCAGACGTGGGGGTCCAGTCAGCAGCTTCTCCTCCAGCCGTTCAGGCCGCCGCAACCTCAATCTGGATGGTGCCTCCATCGACATGTCAGATGATGACGCCGACAGCCGCGCCGGTGACTTCAACGAGACGCAAACCTCCAACGCTGAGTAAACACAGCAACCCTTTTGTTCCTCGCTTTTCCCCTCCCCTCTCCTCGCCTCATCACTACCCATCTTCGCCTCTCCCACCTGTGACCTGCGCACAGTTTTCCCCCAAAGATCCTCAACGGCACCATCTTTATTTGTTTCAAACCACCGACTGGACAGAAGATTGGAGCAATGAGCTGTTTTTGGTAATGCTTGGCGGAGTGCGCCTGGCAGCACGCCTCTGCCCTTTTTATATCAGTGAACACTGCAGGGAAACTCCACCGCCCTCCCCTGAAGTGAAGCCTCCAGTCCTGGAGAGTCACAGGGGCAAATGGACAATTCTGCCTTACTCTGCTCCCCTCTGGCAAGCTGCTAGTCCTGGCTCATCTCTCAGCCATGTATCATCTCTGCGTCATGACCCCCACCTCCCCAAAATCAGGCGTGAAGTTATCTGCTCAGCTTATTGAGAAAGTACGCATAGGTTCAAAGTGCTTTTTATACATATGAAACTGCGTGTGTGATGTAGGTGGAGGCTATGAGGTGTACACACATCAATTATGTAACGTATGTGAACGCACTCCATCCTGGAAATGCAGGACTACAAGGAAAACTTCTTTCACTCTGGTGTTGTTGTAAGTGTTCTGCTCACTAGTTGTGTAAAAGCCATCTCATACTCGACACACTCCCTCCTTCCAGTATTCAGACTTACTGTCCTTTCAAAACAGAAAAACCCAAAACTGAGGTCACGGTGGCCTTCGGACGGCCGCACCAGCTGCTTTTGTTGTATGAGGCTCCCCTCGATGTACAGACTGTTGTTCAGCTTCTACGCTACGGGAACAACAAACATCTGGGGACATGCAATAGAAAAACGTGGACTCGTGAATTGAAAGTATATTACTGTGAAAAAAAGGTATTTTATTGTTTTCTCTGTTGCTTCATCTCAACGTTTAGTGAAGGAATGTGTAGCTGGGTTTTAACTAGGAGGCTCACAGCCCGTTCTGTATTGGTGATCATTGGGAACATGATTGGGTTCTGTCCTCTACTGTAGATCCGCGTGAGCTGTGAATGATGCAATGATGCTGGGAAATGCACAGAACTGCACAGGGAAATGTTTGAATTTTTCCTTTAAAATCAACAGGGAGCTCTTACTGGAAGCACCAAAGTGGCGCTCGGTCCACGTTTTCAATGTGACACTAAATGGTTACAGTACACGTAAAATGTGTTTTGATGAGAAATGGAGACAGATTGAAAATCCTCTCGCTACATTTCAGTGTTTGTGCCAAGCCCCCGTTTGTATTATCATCACATTTGAGTCACAGAGTCAAAGCATCAGTTTTTCTGAATAATAATTACCTGTCAGCCTAACTGCTGCTCTGAAGGCATTTCCAAAATCTTCAAAGACTCCTTTAACCATCAGGATGAAATAAATATTCAGTCTGTGTTTTTTTTTGTTTTTTCTTTTTTTTTTAAACCTTCATGTCCTTAAAGTGCTCAGAAAAATGGCAGTTTGAACATGTATAATTCCAGGACAACTGCATTTAACCTGTTTCTCTAGTTATGACTGTATTTCCTAATTGGACGCAAAATGAAAATTTAAATTTTTTTTGTTATATTTGTCCGTAATGATGTCACATTTCACTGTTTTATATTTTCATACAGATTTACATGTTTTTATTTTTCTTGTGTTGTATCAAACAACCATGGAGATGTGACATTTCTGGCTACGTGGATGAGAAACTGGGAAGGCCTCTGTATGCGGCTCGAGAGATTATCTGCTACTCGCATAACACACCTATGTCTCTGATCCGTGGTCGAGTTGCATGGTGGGTAATGTAGGCATCAAGCTTTGATAAGGAACAATGTGTGGTATGAAAAAAAAAATGTAAAAAGTTAAAAAACTTTTTTTTTTTTTAAACCAGAATACTTCTTCATCCAGATAGAAGTGGACAGCAGCGTACATTTTTCACGTAGGTCTGTGTCAGTTTTCAGGAAACCTCTTGCAGCAGCTCTGTGACTTGAATTTAGTGGCAACACATGATGATTAACAAACCGGGGCTGGTTTGTGCCATGATTTTACGAGTTGAAGCCGGACTCTTCAGACTACCAAGACTTGATCAAGCACTTAGTATTCACAGGTTGTCTGAAAAGACGGTTGCTTTTCTTTCTTTGCAATTTTAGCTCAAGTTCCTTTAACAGCATTTTTAGCACGGTGAAGTAAGGCTCTGCTTGAAGTACAGCAGCCACCTCAGCAGTTAAACAGCTACAGTGTGAACACTACATGCCGGGGTACTCGTATCCATCCATCAGCTCTACTTTTTTTTTAGACTTGCCCTTTATTCTGACTCCTTTGCCCTCCTCCTCAACTGTTAACAGTATGTTTCTTTAAAAGTGCCTTAGACACTAAATAAGAACATAAGTGGGCAAAGATTCATTACAGAAAAAAACCCGACGGAGATATTCAACACTTAATCGTCTTTTCTTTTGTATTTTTGCTGTGCTTCATATCATATCCGCTGTGTACCTCTGTGTTCATAATAACCTGTTTGGGTCAAAATCAGTATTCCAGTGTGATTAACCACATGAGAAGCGGAGCCCTCTGCTGCTGAATTTCCCAGAATTATATTTGTATTAAGGTTTTCCCCCTGCAAGCGGTGGTGGAAAGGTGGAGGTGGAGGTTTAATACTGAAGTCATTTTGGGAAATCATGCACCGCACAGGATTTCATTTGGTTGGAAGCTTTATCATCCACAAGTAGTTAACTCATTTTTATGTTATTATTATTATCCGGCTGGCTGTTGACAACCAGGCATTCAACTGCAAATACTCCCATCATATTATTTCTTGTATACCTGTATTTCTAGACGGTAATGTTTTTGTTTTGTTTGTTTTTGTAAAAGGAAAATAAAGCATATTCATTGTAGCTGTGATGCTGTTTTGGTTTGTTTTTTGGGGGATGGTCAAGAGCTGCAGTATTGGAGTCTGTTTTGGGTTTTTGTACGATCTCAGAGGCTCACGGGTGTTTTGACTCATTCTTCTGCTTTAGTCTTTTGTCTCAGCTTTTTTTTTTTAAGCCCTACCTGCACAGTGTCACTCTGCTGTCAGTCAGATATCACAGTTAGCTTGTAGCACTAAGGCAATATTCATTTTTGATATAATTTAATAATATCAGACAGATTGATGCAAGATTTAGACAAACTGAAATCACTTCCTGTGGAGCTACAATTTTTCTACTACTAATTTTTTCCAAAAAACAGGTGACGTCTTGGCATGAAGCAGCATGGGTGTCTTTGGTAAACAGAGGATGTGGTCTTACCTGGTTGGTGACTCGACTTGATGAACATTGGGGCTGCAGCCTGCGGAAAAACTGCATCTCCATCTCAGTGCTGAAGGTTTCTGAGCGAGAGTCTTTTCTTTGGGTATTTGGGACCAAATGAAAACAAACCAGGGGAAAACAAAGCTTTCTTTGACACTCGAGCCATTTTCCTTTCACGTCCTCTGATCCATGGGTTTTCATTTTCCCTGATGACCCCTCCTCATCCAGTACAGCCAATGAATGAAAAGCATGCGAAACAGGGCCTATGAGCTTAGCCTGCAATCGAGAATGGTGCTGTGATTGTACAACAAGTACAATGTTCAGCATTTAAAGACGGAGGAAGAAAGGCTGAAGAAAAAAGTCGAGAAGAGTCCTTGTGAAAACCACCTGTTTTGTTTAATTTCATAATTGACACACAAAAATAATCTACAAAAGACCAAATTAAGTAACCAGTTAACCACAAAATGTCATTTTTATCCTCCTTCAACCCCAAAGAAATCACAATTTATAAGGTGTTACCCACTGTTCCAGTCACATGACTTCACAATGACATCCTGAACAACCACACGTTGACACTCAGGGGTTCATTTTGGGGGCAAAACGTCAGAATAATCACGCACGCACGCACACACGCACACATGCAAACAGACCAGCAACACCCCATCTAATACAAGTGAGCTACAGAACAATCTTTGGCGCCGTTCTTGGTGCAGCCGGTCAGTCAGACACACATGGAGGAGGGCGGGAACTTGTCGAGGGAGGACAGTCAGAGACTCAGGAAGAACAATTTTGTTGACGGAGGTATTCGGCAGAGGGAAGGTTCTCTAAAGGTGTGTTCAGACAGAGCCAAGGGAAAATTTAGCCTAGTGCCAGTTTCACTTTTTTTTTCATTTCGAACAGTCAATGATGTTAGCAGTAAGCTAGCCAGCAACATCAGCAGAATGGCAAGAAAATGTCAGAAATTCCTGATCTCTGCAGTGTGAAATTACAAGTCAGAGGCTGATGAATGTTTTTTTTTTTTACTCTGCTGCTGTTTGTACCTACAGCTCCAAGCATTTGAACGCGGCATAAGCACAACTTTTTTGCTCAAGTTGAAACCTCAGACCTCAGACAAACTTAGTGCGTCTTTCCATCAACATGACAGACTTCTAAAATTCGCTTTGTGCTCTGTCTGAACACACGAAAAAGGAGTCTCACATGACATAATAACAATTACAAACATTCACAACTCCGGAAATGCACTGACAAGTTGAGTAGAGGTTGAAAGCCAAGCGACGACTTGCACTTTTGCATTGAGCGTTTAACAGTCCTGCATAGATCTTTTTCATACGTTTTCAATATAAACTAAGGCGTCGTGTTATATTAAGTTGATTCGAGTCAATAAGCAGTGAAAGTAAGTAAAAATCTTAACTCATCAAAAAAAAATAAAATAAAAACAATTCAAGTAGGCTACAATCTTGACGTTTCTCCCCTCTCTCACAGGCGGCTCCTCTCTCCAGAAGAGGAGCCCAAAACTTTTTCAATTCAAGTCTTTTTTCCAGAAAAGGTCCAGTGTGATTAAACAGCACCAAAAACACACTGAGCAAGAGAGGGGCATCAAACTTACACTCGCTCATTATTATGAAAAGGGGATACACGTCCTTATCCATTCACACAGAAGAATCTGGAAAGAAATTTAACAGTATATTGTGTTTTTTTCTTTTATGTACACACACACATTCAAATCAACCTCAGCACTCTTTCTCTCTCTCTCTCACTCACACACACACACACACACACACACACACACACTCACTCACTCACACACACACACACACACACACACACACACACACACACACACACATCAAAACATGTTTTTGTCCCTGTGTAAATTACAAATAATTTATCAATATTAATTTAAGCTACTACTTAACAGTCATTTGTGGGAGCAGAGGTGACCAACAATAAAATTTCTACAGACACAATGATTCCCACATCTGAGACAAGAGACAGAAAAATAAAAGTTCATTACTCAATCTGTTTTTCTTTTTTCTTTTTGTACTGCAAGAACAAGAGTCCTGTTATTCCACATAAGATTAAATACAAATTATATTACGTAGCGTACTACTACTCTCATCTGTACCACCACCTCGCTCACACTCATTCCACAGTGATCAAGGTCGGTCATATGTAAACATGTTGACAAAAATAAAAAGAAGCTGAACAAAAAATAAGTTCTCTCGTCATTCACTCCGTCTTGTTCTCATACCCGGTTCATTAGAAAATACAGTTAAATTAATTTGTCATTGCCACTTGTAGCGAGGATAAACAGATTCTCCTTTAGGTCCATTTTAAAAGAAGCAGTGAAGCCCCGCCTCCCCCAATACCACATCACTGTGTCAATCAATCAAAGTGAAGATTTCTATAGGTGGATGTGTCCAGGAGGCTGTGGTGTCACCTCACTGTTATTGGTCAGTGGGATTTCCTCTTCATGTCTCCACCCTGGCTTTGGTTCGTATCTGAGTGGAGAGGAGAGGAGAGGTTTTTAACACTCAGACGTCTGGATGAGAGCAAACCGTGTCTCCTGTCAGACGTCAGCAGCCCGCTGCACCACTCACACCTCCACTTCCTGCTCCTCCAACCTCCCTCATTATGGAACATTTGAAAGTGTTCAAGGTAACTTGAAAGGCTCTGAGACCTGGCAACCTTTTTCACATGTGGGTAAATATAATATAATCACAAAAAAAATTATTTGTTAATTTTTTTCTCTACTTGTCTCACTTCTATTTTACGTGAGAGTCATTATTTTGCTGCAAATTCCTATTTATTTTATTTTTGTTGTTTGTTTTTATGATGAACAGTCAAAAACGAAAAGATATTAATTTTACTATATGTAACAGAACCAGGAGCCATTCATTTAGAAATGACTTCATCATGAACTGTCACTTCTGAAATGAATGAATCGATCATCAAATAGTTGTCAATTAATTCTTTTCAGCTCTACATTATTTTATCATTTTTCCAGTTGTTTGTCTCTATATGCACATTAACTGTGCTCATTTATGTGTTCATACTGTATGTCTGACCAACAACAGGTCCGATGTTTGTTTCTCTTCACTCTTCTGAAAGAAAGATTGTGTCTCTATTACATACTGTAGTTTTTTCCACCAGAGGCGAGTTTATTTTTCAACTGTGTATACATATACAGTTGAAACCAGAAGTTTACATACACCATATAAAAAAGCACATAACCTTTTTTTTCTCACCGTCTAACATTAAATCAGATTATACATTTACTGTTTTTGGTCAATTAGGATTACCAAAATTATTTCTATTTGCTAAATACCAGAATAATGAGAAAAGGATTTTTTTAGACAATTTTTTATTACTTTCTTGAGAGTCAGAAGTTTACATACATTTCATTAGTATTTGGTAGCATTGCCTTTAAACTGTATGACTTGGGTCAAACGTTTTGGATATGCTTCCACAAGCTTCTCACAATAGTTTGCTGGAATTTTGGCCCATTCCTCCTGACAGAACTGGTGTAACTGAGCCAAGTTTGTAGGTCGCCTTGCTCGCACATGCCTTTTCAGCTCTGCCCATAAATTTTCAATAGGATTGAGATCAGGGCTTTGTGATGGCCACTCCAAAACATTGATTTTGTTATCCTTAAGCCACTTTGTAACCAGTTTGGCAGTATGCTTTGGGTCATTGTCCATTTGGAAAACCCATTTGCGCCCAAGCTTTAACTTCTTGGCTGATGTCTTGAGATGTTGCTTCAGTATTTCCATATAATGTTCTTTCCTCATGATGCCATCTATTTTGTGAAGTGCACCAGTCCCTCCTGCAGCAAAACAACCCCACAACATGATGCTGCCACCCCCATATTTCACAGTTGGGATGGTGTTCTTAGGCTTGCAAGCTTCCCCCTTTTTCCTCCAAATGTAACGATGGTCATTATGCCCAAAAAGTTCAATTTTAGTTTCGTCAGACCACAGGACATGTCTCCAGAAATTAAGGTCTTTGTCCCTGTGTGCATTTGCAAACTGTAATCTGGCTTTTTTAATGTTTCTTTTGGAGTAATGGCTTCTTCCTGGGAGAGTGGCCTCTCAGCCCATGTCGGTACAGGACTCGTTTCACTGTTGATAATGATACACTCTTACCAGCTTCAGCCAGCGTCTTCACAAGGTCTTTTGATTTTGTTCTTGGGTTAATATGCACATTTCGGACCAAAGCACGTTCATCTCTGGGACACAGAACCCGTCTCCTTCCTGAGCGGTATGATGGCTGGACATTCCCATGTTTATACTTGCGTATAATTGTTTGAACAGATGAACGTGGCACCTTCAGGCATCTGGAAATTGCACCCAAGGATGAACCAGACTTATGCAAGTCCACAATTCTCTTCCTGATGTCTTGGCTGATTTCTTTTGATTTTCCCATGATGTTACGCAATGAAGCAGTGTGTTTCAGGTGTGCCTTAAAATACATCCACAGGTGTACTCTAATTAACTCAAATGTTGACAATAAGCCTATCAGAGGCTTCTAAAGACATGACATCATCATCTGGGCTTTCCCAAATAGTTTAAAGGCATAGTAATCTTAGTGTATGTAAACTTCTGACTCTCAAGAAAGTAATAAAAAATTGTCTAAAATATTATCTCTCTCATTATTCTGGTATTTAGCAAATAGAAATAATTTTGGTAATCCTAATTGACCAAAGCCAGGAAAGGTTTTATGTGATTTAATGTTAGACGTTGAGAAAAAAAAGGTTATGTGCTTTTTCATATGGTGTATGTAAACTTCTGGTTTCAACTGTATACACACACACACACACACACACACACACACATATATATTTGTCCCAGTTATTAAATAACCAAACTGAAGGCATCCTTATCAAAGGAGCTCAGATTGGGGTTTCACATTTGGTCATGGCTTTGAGACTTGACGTTTTTACGGAAACGGATGATGAAAACATTTAGGTTTGTTGCAGACAAACTTCTAAGTTCTAATCGTGTCGGTGAAAAATTGGAGGTTCGTCACACTGGTGCAACAGGCTGACAACACTGTCAAACAGGATTAGTTGTGTTTGAGTTTGTGTCTCCTGGTTTCGATGTTCAGATGGTTCTTTGACCCGAGTGCCATCAATAATCCAGGTGAGACTCGACTGTGAGCTCCAAGTCTCCGTTTACAGCTATAAATAAGGCCACAGATAAAGCTACATAAATCTGTGGTAGACAGAATTTCAAACCACATTTCCCTGAGACATCAGCGAGCAAATGTTTTTCATTTTTCAGAGTTCAGACAGTCAAACTGAACGCTGCATTTCATATGTTAATCAGACTGCTGCTCTCATATCAAAGAACCATCTGTACAAGTGAATCCTAACTGCATTCTGCTAAAAAAAAAAAAAACAGCGAGCTTCAATAGCTTTACAACATGCGTCTACTGTGCTACGACTACAGAAGACAAACCAGAGGCGTGCCAAACACCAAACACACTGAACCAAGCAGAAAGTTACAGAGCAAACAACACTGCAGCCGAGCAGAGGACGACAGGTCGGCTTGACACAGACAGATGGAGAGAGAGCGAGGGAGGACAGAGTGGAGGAGGAATGCAGATTACCTGAGAAAGCAAGCTGCAAGTGAGGAGGTAGGGCAGCCTGCGACCCTGACTGGAGACTTTTATACAGATCTGAGGAGAGATGAAGGAAAGATGAGAGGGAAGAAGGCAGCAGCAACAACAACAACAATAAGGGGAAATATGGAAAAGATGAGGCAGAGTGGGGGTGGCATGTTAAAATGGGAGAGCAGCAACAAAAGAGAGGAGAGGATCAAAGTGAAATGGCGGCGAGGCACACAAGTACAAAAGGTTGAGATGACAGAGATGAACACGAAAGATGGAGGACAACAGAGGGAGACCGTGGTTTTTAAAAATAAAAAAAAAACTGGGAGTGCAGGTGAGAGAGAGAGAGAGACAGAGAGAGAGAGAGAGAGAAAGAGAGAGAGAGAGAGAGAGAGAGAGACAGAGAGAGACAGAGAGAGAGAGAGAGAGACAGAGAGAGACAGAGAGAGAGAGAGAGAGAAAGAGAGAGAGAGAGAGAGAGAGAGACAGAGAGAGAGAGAGGAGGTCCCGCTCCTGTATATTGTATATTTCAGCATCAGTATCAGCAGACAAACACAGATGGGCAGTGAACACACACAGGTTGGATTTTAAGGATGTAAACGGTTCCAATGTGTCACTTTCAGCCCCTTAATCTTTCCTTACTTCCTGCATCTATCCTGCTTTACACACAGGGCTGAACCATTTGAGGGAAGTATGAAGAACTCGACTGCAGAAACAGATATCTCCATTCATTTTCAGAAATCATGCATCTCCTTTAAGAATGGCTTTTAAACGATTTTTGCAAATGAACTCTTTGAATATAATCGCTTTTTCTTTCAAATGTTGTAGTTGTGATTTGAATTGCATTTCGTAGTAATTAACCTCCAGCAGTCAAACTTGTTTCAGGTGGACTAACTCATAACTTTGCAGGTGACGGCTTTCTCGACTGACAGCTCAGTCACTGGGCTGCTTTTTTAAAAAATTCTTAAAACTATTTACAGAAATAATGTAAATAATTATCATTATATTTGCATTCTTTTGATACAGAAAACCCTGGTTCAGTCCTCCTCTGTGCCAATAAAATTCATGAGGTTATTCAAATAGAAGTATTCTATTCAAGTATTTCCTGAGCATCAAAGTCTGATACATCTTCCTCCTCTGTGCCATACTCCTCTATTGTTGCCCAAAACAGATCAGAAACACATCGGCGAGATTCACTGTTGTACCGGGTGATGTGCTCCTTCAATACGAAGAACACAGACACTGTAGTTTATTCAGAGTCGATCCCACATAAATCATCCTGCTGCTGGAAATAGTTCACTTGTGAACCAAATGTGTATTAATCCACAGATGAAGAGTCCCAACAAATGCACTTACTGATGTTTGAACACCATTTCTTTAAAACTAAAGCAGAAAATTACTTAAGACTATTTAAAAACTTAAACTATATATCCATAATTATACTGTATAAGCACTTTTTTTTAACCTCAGGGATACATCAGAAAGTACTGAGAATTGGACTTTTTGTGGATTGCATAGTAAATAAATCATAGCATATCACCAACATCATCGTTTTAAATTAATAAAGCCAAGAAAACAAGTCTTCTGTTCAGTGTCCCTTAATGTTGTTGCGTGTGTTTTGTGCGTCCCTCTGAATCATTTGGTCACTGGGCTTTCAAAACTGGTGTTGTGTGCCCACTTACCCATTAGGTCGCTCTGTGCTAGGGGGTATCCTGAGTTGGAGCTGGGGGCTGAACCCATGCCAGCAGCCCCTGGGGCTCCAGGAGGGTTGAAATTGAGCAATGGTGGAAACTGGAAGGGCAGCGAGACTGGCACCAAGCCTCCCAGCATCCCAAAGCCCAGGGGCAGAGCAGAGGGGCTGCCCAGGAGGGAAGTGCCTGCTGTTGATACCTGCAGAAAACAGAGATCAGAGTTTGCTTAGTCAGAGCTGTGACTCTGTTATCAAAGACAGATGCTTCTGTCCAAAACTGTTCTGGTTGCCAAGAAACTAACCTGTGAGAGGTGTGATGTTGTGGAGGATGTGGCCAAAGTTCCTGAAGCTGCCCAGCCATTTCCTGCTTTTGAGCTCTGGTTAGCCCCGCCCACCATCCTCTGCCTCTGCCCGTGATTGGCTGAGACTGAAGGTGCAGAAGACGAGGGAGTTTTGTCTGGGTGATTGCAGGCAGCTGATACCACTCCCTTGTTGTTGGTGGAGTTGTTGATGATGCTACTGTTGCTCGTGGTGGACTGAGTTTTCTGGCCTCCTGCGAAGCTGCAACTGCCCTGCGTCTGCTTCACCTGCCCACCACCCGATACACTGAAGGGGGGCCGAAAAGTTTTGGGTGTTTTGGAGGAGTACTGGTGTTGTGGCTGTTGGCTGGGGATCATCTGATGGGAGAGCGGGTGAGAGGGCGAGGATGACGGGGAGGGGGAGGAGGATGGAGGTGGGGTGGGTGCAGGAGGCCGAGGGGTGAGCTTGATGATGGGAGAGGAGTTGCTGCTGTGGGAGGACTTAGTGAGGGTGGCCTGCATGGGGGTGATGAAGTTGGGCTGGTGGTGGTGGTGTGTGTGGGATTTACCTTGAGAGGAGTGTGAGGTATGGGAGGTGGGGGATGGCGAAGAGGCCACCGGGGAGGGAGGGCAGAAGGACTGCAGGCCAGGGTGGGTGGTAGAGATGGAGCGGGACTGTGAGGAGGGGGAGGAAGAAGGTGTGATGATGCTGCTGCTCACGGCGCTGTCGTTGCTGCTGATGCCGCCAACTTTGGCACTGCTCTTGGCCAGTCCTTGAGGGGCTCCCATAGCTCCCAGCATCCCCACCGGGCTGACAAAGCTCTTCTGATGGGGGGGCAGCAGAGGGGATGCTGTGGGAGGAGGCCGTTGCTTCGGAGGTGATGGAGAGGGGTGTGGACGCATCTTTCCACTCCCACCCACCACCGAGCTTGGCCTGTGATTGGGTGATGCCATGGCAATAAGTCTCTGAGTCTGGGTTTGGCCCATGCTGCCGGATCCCTTGATCTGGCGGTAGGGACCATTTGTAGTCCTGGAGCCCAGCGACAGGCCTACTGCCTGCACATGAGCCATGGAGGCGACAACAGGAGACGAGGAAGAGGAGGTAGAAGAGGAGGCTGGTAGCGTTGTTGCTGTTAAGTTCCCAGCAGGCGCAGCCGCCAGCTGAGCGGTCTCCACCTTTGACAGGGAATGTTGCTGCGTTGTGGATGTAACTGAGGCAGAGAGCTGAGAGGCTGAAGGGTAGTGAGGGGTGACGGGGGGAGGAGAGGAGGTGGGGATTTGAAGGGGTGGGGGTGACAAGGGGCTGTCTGAGGGGCCAAGACCCTTGGATACATTGCTGAGCAGGGCCAGAGCGTGAGAGATGGAGTCCAGAGAGGGAGCAGTCAGATCCTCATCCAGAGAGTCTGACAGACAGATGGGCTCCGAGGGTGAGGAGGAGGAGACCAGCTGGCGGGTGGAGGTCAGAGCGGATGTGGAGGTGGGCAGAGACGGGGTGGAGGTCATGTTGAGAGGTGGTTTGTGGATCCAAAGACCCTCCTAAAGAACAGATGACACATGGTCAGTGTCAGTAACCTAAAACATGCGGTAATTCTCACATACACAGTNAAATCATTCAATATTAAAATCTGAATTGGGCTGCAGGTGTTGAGCACTTAATCACTGATGAGACTGTTATTCTTCAGTGAGTCAGAGGTTATAATGACTGTGCCTAAAAAAAAAAAGAAAACCCTTCCCTTCTAATGTGGAAGCTGTTATGAAAACTAATGATCGAAAAGAATCTGTCGGTCTCAAGGTTTTTCTCATTTCATTAGGACATTAATTCCTCACTCCACATTGTCATGCAGGTATAACACTCAGGGTTTTCCAGTCATTTTGAAGAGGGAACTCCAACAATTTCACACATCAAAGTCTGTTCACAGGTCTTGTGGACTCCTGCAGAAGAAATTGTACAAAGCCGTTTGTGGCTCCAGAGGGAGCTGTGTGAAATCTGATACGTTGCCTCAAGTGACATCACTTGAGTCAGCATCAGCTGATGTTGAACCTTAAAAGTTTAAAAATGGATGAAATCTGAGAGTGTGGAATTGAAAAGAAGTGAGTTTAACAGACCTCTGTAGCCCACTCCTCGTCTCTGCTTGAGGCTAGAGGCACAAAGCTACAGATTAGAATCTCCTCTGAACATGGCTTTGTCAGTAATGTAGGCCCAAGAATTGACAGGTTTTCTCTTCATCTCCATAAAATATTCCAGACATTGAACTGACTTGCCTTGCAGGCCAGATCCAACTGTCTGACAGAGGCCGGAGGTCTATATTGCATATTTTAGGCCAATTTTAACAGCTGAGGAATATTCATGACTTGGTTGCCATTTCTCCCCCATTCATTTTCTCCATCCCAGCAACTTTGAACAATCTTTAAGGCCTGTGTAGGTTCTGTTTAGTAGATTAGACACTATAGATAGAAGCGGATAGGGTATGAGAAAAATAAAGTCAAACCTGCAGTACCGCAAACATACAGTAGGCCAGCCAGCCAGCAATTCCATCAGGACAGTTCTGGATCATTACCTGAGCTTGTCATCCCAGACAAACTTCTTCCGTGGGCCCATCACCCTTTTCCCAGGCTTTTCCTCATCTTCCTCCTCTGAGCCGTTCTTATCGCCCTCTTCTGACTGCTGCCTGCAGGAAACACACAGTGTCACTAACATAGAAACGTATTCGCACACATTCACAAACAAACTGCAGTTTTTTAGATGTGTGTCAGTTGTTGTTTCGTAACGATGGTGAACTTCATAAGACGCCCATAAAAGCCAGAGTGATGAAAGCAAGGCGCAGAAGGTCAGTGTGAGATCACCTGCTTTAGTTTCTTTCTCGTCTGTCTTCTCAAATAAAAGAAAAGGATTTACTTACTTTGCAACCTTGGCCATGCAGTCCATGTTGTATTTGGCTATCTGCTCTGGCATCACACTGCACACTGCCAGCTTCAGCTTCAGCAGTGGTGTCCGCAGTCTATCGTCCTGATAGAGAGACAGAGAGAGATGGGTGTATTAAGGACAGAGAAAGACAGACGGAAGAAAAACTGAAATCCAAGGTAGGGAAAGGTTGTAGGGAGGGAGGAAACTAAATTCAGTGGGAGGAGAGAGGGAAAATGCAGGGATGCAGAGCAACAATGCAAGAGAAGAAAGAAGGAAAAGGAAACGAGGTAGGAAGAGATGTAGAGGAGGGACAGGAAAAAAGAGATGAAGCAGGGGTAGTAAGAGGAAGAGTCAGAGGGAGAGAGTGGGAGAGTGTGTTGATGTATTTTGTCAACAGTGCGTCTTTAATGGGCCATGACAAAAGACAGTTGGAAGCCTTTTTTCAACACAGTCCTCATTGCACTAATCAGCCTACACATCAACAACTGAAGCAGTGAAGATGGCTAGGGATTAAAAGCTGCATGAAAGGCACAAATAATGTGGAGGAACAAGAGGATCAGTTTTGAGGTTAGACAACAGAGGCTGAACGAAGCAGCTCAAAAGCTGAGAAACACGCAAATCAGAAAGCAGAGTCTGACTTGAAATGACATTTTGTTGCTTCCCTGGTTCATTTGAAATGAAAAATCCAAAAATGGTGAATAGTTGTGTGGAGGCATGAGCGTCACAAGGGACCATAAACATCACTGGTATGATCATAACAATAAACATAAACATGAAGTAACGGCACGAGTAGAAAAGCAAGACATTAACAAACTGCCCAACACACGAGATACTCATGCTAAGAGATTTGTAAAACACTTGCTGCTGAAATGTGAAGATTAATAGTTTAAACTCTCTAGTGTTTTTGCAAATTTGCCCTTAACTTTAATGTCAAGCAATGACAGCTATTCCTAAAATATAACAGTTATTTTTCTTTGCATGACATGAGACTGTCCAGCATTTTCGTTAACTTTCTGAAACCAACAGTCCACCTGCACACCCACCTTGCACAGAGGTTGTTCAGGATTTGAACTCCTCTCTCATCCATTTTTCATCCACACAACTACTTACTCCTCACTTTCTGTGAAACTTGTGAAACTGGTATACGACTGCAACCCTAGCTGTGATTAAGTTTGACAGGGCACATGCACAGAGGCTTCAGATCGTCCTGAATCTGACTTTTTATGACCACAAAGCAACAAAAAACGCTGCAGTGGGAGGACATTTTCAGATCAGATTCTAGATGGATTTAAATTGAGAGCATTTCTCACTTTCTCCACAGATAAGTCTCACTCACCTGGATGTTGAGACTGAGCTTCTTCAGACGTTTGAGGAGGGCTTCTTTGTTGCATGGCACGAATGCCTCCATGTGGGAGTAGATGTCTGAACGCACCCCAGGAGGCTGCTCCTGGACCTGCAGCTCGATACTGAAAGGAAGGAAAGAAAAAGTCACGAGAGTGAGATACAGAAGGGATTGAAAAATAAAGGGGAGGGACAGTTATGGCGGCGGAAGTAGAAAGGGAGAAAAAGATGGTGGGATGCAGAATAAAAGAGAGATGGGAGATTGAAGCAATAGAAGTGGAAGAATATAGCGTAGCTGAACAGAATGACAGGAGGGTGAACATAAAGTTCAAGAAACAAGAGGGGAATGGAAATGAGAGGCGTGCATTGAACACAAATTATGAGAGACTGAGAGAAAATAAAACAGCTGAAAACAGCACCAGAGGTAGCAAAGGAAATCTGCTGAAAATGAGTGAGAACAACTCAAAGGGGGGAGGAGAGTGAGCTGGGGTCTGGCTGACAGTGATGTAAAAGCTGTCCTACTCACTCCAGAAGAATGTTATTCATGTCCAAGGTGAAAAATTTCTTCCTGCCCTCCTGATCAAACTGCCGTGAGGCCTGTGGGAGAAAAGGTTGAGTCAGCATATCAGCGCTGTTCCACACAGTACAAATACAGGCGGATCACAAAGTAAAGAAAATGGCAACATATAGTGTCTAAGGAAGGAGCTGGGCCAGCATGTGCTACAAGAACAGCTACACTGCGCCTCAGCATTGGTTCTACAAGTCTGAAACTCTACTGGAGGGATAAACCCCATTCTTCCAAACATATTCCCTCTTTGCTGTTTTGATGATGGTGGACTGTGTAACAGGTCGCTGTTCCTGTTGAAACACTCGCCATTTGAGCAGCCTTTGGACTGAAGCTCTGCACCCCAACAATGAACTCTCTTTAAAAGTCACTCACATATTTTATTCTCACCATCTTGATAGCAGAGATGTGTTTGAGTTATGTTCACCATGAATTCAAAAGTTAAAACTGTTAAATCCACCTGCTGATTACGGGAACTGTCAAGGATCTCCTGATCTCTATTTAGCAACATCACGTAGTAACCATGGTGATGTTACGCATGTGCATCAACAGGTGAGTGGACATATTCTACCCACTCGATCAGAAAGTTTGGACAACTTACAACAGCATGTGTCCTGCTCCATATTTTGTCAGCTTGTCAAGCGACCTAAGTGACACTCCCTTTAATAAAGTCTGGAAAATACTTCTGTCACTTACATAAAATGTTATCTTTGGAAGCACCTAAAACAATCCAATACTTCTTTTATTTATTTCTGTGCATCACTCCTCCTCACTCTTATCCTCTTCACCTCTGAATCCTTCACTTGCATCATCCCTCTCCTGCCACGCTTTACATTTTTACCCACATCTAGAAAAACATTCCTCCGCTACAGATTGACTCGACTTGACTTGACTTGACTGTGTCAAGGAAGTAAGAACTTCTTCAAAGCCTGTGATGCCATCCCTGCTGTTTTAGTTACATAAACCCCCTCAAGGTTCAGCTTGGAGACATGTTTCTCCAACACTTCAGAAGAGACTATTGTTGTTAGACTAAACAACAACATTAACAATAAACATTTTGTGCCACTTCCTGGGCTGATTGGCATTCATGTTTAACTTCAGTAAAGTGGCTTCACAGGTAATTGCAGCCACCCACAGACAGGATACAGCTGACTCACCGCCCGCAGGTCCTCGATGCGTTTAATAAGAGGAGCAGGCAGTCCATCAGGCAGTGGGGGTGGAGAAAACAGTCCGCTGGAAGACCCCAGGCCTCGCCCTTGGCCGGCTCCTCCTCCTCCTGCTGCTGCCGCTTTGTGAGTCGGAACTCCAACTCCCAGAATGCCATTCTCCCTGGCCGCCACCATGGCGTGCTGCTGGTCAGTATCCAACACACTGAAGTCTAGGTCGCTTAGCAGATCCTGCAGCTCCTTCTCATTGGCTGAGCCCAGCAGTGACATCACAGCGGGGTCCGAGGTGAGGTCTGCCAGTGAAAGGTCATTGCTGGCTGTGCTGCCCTGCAGGTGGGTGGAGTTAGAGGCAAACAGGTGGTTCGTTGAGTTGGTGGAGTGGGGCTTGTTAGCCGCACCTCCTGCCAGGCCGGGATGAGCCACATTCGGGTTCCTTTTCTTCATCTCCTCCTTCTCCCGGGTGAAGCGGCGGAGCATGGCCGCCAGGTACAGTGAGTCCTTCATCAGCTTTTTCCTCTTCTTCTTCTCCGGCCGGTGGAGGTTGAGAGTTGTCACTCTGTTGGAGGGAAACACAGCAATGCCTTGATTTTTAGCAAAATGTTGATGATGCAGTGTCTTAGACTGTATTGGCATTTTGTTTCACTTCACTCATTTCACCTGAGACTGAGAGTGATACTTAGAAGCACACTGATTGTGGTTTTGATCTTAATCAGGATGATGTTTATATGGAACATAAACAACAAATTAATTACAGGTGTGTCTTGATTCCTCAGCTTCTCGGCTGCTATGTTCTGACCCCACCAAGGTTCCTAACACCAAGGAATGATCAGAAACCTGGGTGTGGTGTTTACATGCTACAGCATCATTGTTTCTATCCAAGGACATGAGCTACCTATGCAGGAAGACGATCCCTCCATATGCTACTAAGCTCTGATTGGCCAACTGTTTATCCAACTGGCAGAAACGACCAAAAATGGGCACAGTAGACCTTTTTGAATTGAATGTGAGCTATACAGCCAAATAAAGACAACTTAAGTCACATTTATGAGGGACAGAAAACTAAGCAGGTGGAGGTAAAAAAAAAGTGCAACATGCCAAGTAAATGAAACGCATGCAAATCAGAGACATTTTCACCGGCACATTGAGGCATCGACACACGCTGACAAAGACGAGTCAGAAACGTGGGAAGAGCGTGAAACTATGGGGATTCTGAAGGATTAACCTGCAGTCTCCTCTGAAGGATCTGACACACACATGCCCATATATAACATCATCTGTTTCATAATGGCACAATGGCAATAGCTGCTGCTATTTTTGGATGTTGTTTTCAGAACAGGGGCATGAGTATGCGGCCTATCTGAGCGTAGATAATGGAGCGTTTTCTAGAAGGTGGCTGGCTTGTCACTGCAACTAAGAGCAAGTCACAGTCAGCATCCCTGCCTCATGATAGATGTATGAGAGGATCTGCACAAAAGCACAGGAGTATAATGTCACACAGGGTGGTGGAGGATTATTGGCACGGTATGGAGTGGACAAATGCGTCATCACATATTCACAGTAGCCCACAAATCCATGGGTGTCCAGAAGGTCAACTTTTCATGCACAGGAGAAAAACTTGTCCATTTACATAACACTGTTTGTGTGTTTTTGACATTATAAAGTGACATTTTTTTTCAATAGCCTGGTTCAATGGCAATGAATCACTGGAATAAGTGGGAGATTATTTTTAAAGGTCTATTTTAGAGATGTGTGGAATAGTCTGCTGACAGGAGAGAAAGGAGTTTTAGCTTGCTCAGCTACTCAGGAGCCATTTATCGTCTTAATTAATATAAACTCGAAAATCCCTTACACGAAGAACTGTAACTTCACCAAGTGACAGAAGACAAGCATAAAAATGAACACAGACAGTTCTATCACACTGCTATGATTCTCACCCTTGTTTAGGTACTCTGTTCTTTTTCGGGTTCTTGTCCTCGAGATTGTTCACTTCCTTCTTTTTCCTCTTCTTAATCAACTGCTCCTTGTTGTCATTCGGCTTCTGAAACAAAAGCACACACACTCTTTTACTCAAATAAGCAGATGATGTAAGAGCACAGTGGCAAACGATCAACTCTGTCTGAGGATCACATGCAGTGCTGTTTGTGCCGTGTGCGTGTGTGTGCAGCAGTATGTCCTTCAGAGATTTTTCCCGATGTAACATCTACACCGCATCTCACTGAAACCAATGAAAATCAAGCTCCTGTTGAGAGGACATTCATATGCCTCATCAGGACTGATGAGATCCTGCCGTGTCACACATTATCATAACCACGGGGAAAACTAAATTTTAGTATCTATATTATTTATCTGAACGAAATGCTGTCACAGGACTCGTCTCTCGTACACACTGCTTTATTACTGTGGCAGAATGCGCGGTTTGGCAATGAAGCTCGCAAATAAAACCATACAATTGTATGATTGTACTGTCATAATTCTACGACAGTACAATTTCCCAGACCGTTATTTGTCCACAGTGTCAAAGGTGGCGTTTTCCCTCACTAAACCTGCCACATGATCCATTGTGCAAATAACTGGAATAAGTTACCTTTGCATATTAAATTTACAGGCGCCTATAAATTATAATTTACCAAACATTTGGAGGTAGTAGCTTATCTTCCAAGTTTTTCATAATGTATATAAATTTATGTTGTGGACTTTTGACTTGGATTGATCTTAATGGTGATGATGTAAGTATCTACTGTGTCTTTAGCCATACTCTTAGCAAGTGTGAAGTGGATCGGATGAACGGTTGTGGAGATAATTGAAAGACAGAGACACACATACTGACAGATTCTTACCATTTTAGTTAGAAGAACCACAATAGAAATAAGTCTTGGACTTTGTGTTGTCCTTGTCTTTTATAATAGCACGTAATTTCATGGGCTTTCTCTCAATGCCAATGAACTATTAAATATAATACATTTCCATATCCTTTCAGGGACTGATAATGGGCTTGTGCTATACTGTATAGCAGCATTTCTTTATGCTCAGTTATGTAGGCGTTAACGTAGCCTCACCTTGTCCCCCTCTCCCTCAGAGTCGGAGGCCGCTCTGAACTGTAGCGTGCCTGTGTTGATGTAAAATCCCCCCAGCTTTGTGGTCAAAGATGCAGGCACCAGCTCATCATACTGAGAAAAACAACAACAGAAGACAGTTTGCGGTGTAAGACCATAGGAATCTAGAAAACAATAAATTCTTTTACATAACTCAAGCACATGTCGTCTGCGGATTTCCAAACATATTGAGTAACTGAAAATGTTTTGTGTTAACATTTGACAAAACAGCTGATGCTATTCGGCTGGTCAGTGAAAACGAATGACTTGATGAGCGCCCAGATAAATAAATTACTAAAAGGAATCACTGTCCCTCCAGGCCACGCATTAAACATTTTTCCATCATGGAGCATATCAAAACAGAAAAAAAGGGGGTCAAACAGGCGCTGCCAATTTGTGAGTGCAGAGAGGACAACTATCAAAACAACAGAACAATTATAATGTAATGGCAGAGCATCCATACACAGAGCTGTTGCAGTCAGACAGAGTGAAATGCTCTGAACACTGAGCAACAAACACTGTCAAACAGAAACAATGACATATCCCTGTGTGAACACAAGGAGCACATACATATTCATGAGTCATGAGGATGACTTTAGAGCATGGTCTCAGGTTGACTGTGAGAAGGGACAAGTGTCTATCTTTAGAAGCACCACTGGATGTACGGGATTGAAACATCAAGTCAGGAAAGAAATATTTAACCACAGAGGAATAATGTCTTCCTCTACACTACAAAACAAGAGAACGGCAGTTCAGGAATGTGACAACAGTGGCAAATTCATCAGTAGATAATAAGGGAGAGGAGAGAATAATGTGCACTGTCATTACAAAGATTAAAGGGAGACATCTGACTAAATGAGAGTGACATCCTGGAAAACACAGGCACATAAGTGTAAAACCTCCTCATTGTCAATAAAGTGAAGAGTATTCACCGCTTCAGAGTTGTCAATAAAGGGGTCCGTCTCGTCGTAGCCAAAGCCTATATCGATCAGATCTTGCATTCTGTCCTTCCTCTTCTTCTTCCCTGTGTTACCCTGAAAAATAAAACGAAAACAATGCCAAATTTTAAGTTTTGATCCACATGAGAATTCCTCACATTTTTCATACCTTAATCTTAAAATGGCCCCTTCTCAGACTGAGGACTAACCAAATGTCTTCTCTCCATGTGACTGTTGTTTTACAGGAATTTGGTCCTCTTAAGATCACAAACACACATTAGACAACCAGAGCCTGACTGATAAATCAACCACGCCAATATATTGGCCGATACTAGCTTCTTATAGATGAGTTACTGGGTGACATAGTTTGTCCACCAGACAGTTTTGACTGGTTTATTTATCAGCTCTGAAATGTCCCACTAATTCCATATCATGTTCGTCATTCTTTAAAAACTAACAATAAATGGGATCTTTATTCAAAAATATTTACGGTTTGCATTAATGCTAAAAAAACAGAATATTAGACATTAGACTGTTATTAAGGCCGGAGAAAGTCGAGGTTTTCACCTGTTGTTCAGACTTTAAAGCTCTTTAAGGCAAATTTGTAATTTGAGGCCAAACAAATAAAATTTACTAGATTATAACAAGTCAATAGAAACAAACACAGTAATTTTAAGTGGTATATAGCCGATATTCACTTATCGCAGTTAGTGGTATTGATGTATGTTAGTCAAAAAGTCAAAATAAATTACAGCACACAAATATATATATATATATATACACACACACACACACACACACACACACACACACACACACGATTTAGAAACAGCGTCACCACTACACTGTCTGTCCCCCAGAGAGCACTGATAAGTTGCTTTTTCCACCCTAAAAGGTCCCGCTGGTGTTTGTTTTGTTTTTTGTTTATGTATGCGTGTATTGGCCCCTATATCACTCTCAAATGTCTATATTGGCCTCAGCCCCAAAAATACAATAGTGGTCGGGCTATAATTTTTACATGACCATAGAGTGCGCAGATGCATAAAGACAGATAGATGCAAACGCATCAACTCAAAAGACATACATAATTAATAACTCACATATTTATTTTCAAACTTTTTTGCCAGCGCCTCAACCTGGAGCCGCTCTCTCTCGTCATCGTTGAAGGGGTCGTCAGGATTGTGGGCTGAAGTCACACTTGGAGGTTTATTCTTTGTCTGCAACAAATAAATAAAAATGATAAAGATGATAAACAGGGATGATCAGACAGTGACAGTCTTAAATAAACATAATAAAAATGTATATCGGTAAAAATACCAATATTCTGTCACAATATTGACAGAAAACTTACAATAACTGCATCCAAAAGACCATAAAATAAGTCAAACATGGTGCTGACATGAGCACATTTGGATTAAAAAAAAAAAAAAAAAAGTTTTAATTCTCCATGTTTGCAAACTATTTCCCTAAATTTCTCACTCGCGTCAAAGATGAGAACAGAAAACTGTCCTATCCCAAACTGCACAGACTCAAAATGAGGCGAGCCTGTCTCTGATCTCCAGCTCTGACATTTGCCTCGCTCCCATGCTACATCCTGGTACTTCCATCAGCTATGCTCTCTCATCTATCTATCACCCGCAGCCAGAGGGCCAAACTGCATGTGGCATTTCCAAGTGCTGTAATGGCTGTGTGACCGGGCTGTTGCTGGGCAAGTCTGACTGAACAGGACACAGGTAGCGGCACAAGATAAGCCTCGTCTCTCCATGTGCAAAAAGAGGAGGTCCCTCGTTAAAAAGCGCCGCTGAAGTTGGAAAGCACGCAGAGTGGACCGGCTGGCTGTGCGGCCAAAAAGCTGCTGGTGTCTTTTGTGTGGAGTCGCACTAATGGTCACTTTCAGCCACGCTAACGTGAGTCCACGAAAGGACAAGGTGCACTCTCTCCCCCATTACTTAGCAATGACAAGTCCAAACACTTCCAAGCGCAATAAAATGAACTCCAGCTCCAGTCCCACTCGGCCTGGTAATGTTAGTTAAACTGTGAGACCCTACCTGGAGGTTTTGGACGAGTTCGCCGTAATTAAACTCGACGGAGGAGCGGTCGTCGGGCTCGGATAGAGACAGATTGAGCCGCACCGTCGCCCTCCTCTCGGCTCCAGCCTTGTCCCTGTCGCCGGTTTTGCCGAGACGATCGTTGCTGGCGGCACCTCCTGCCCCGGTCGCTGCTTCGACCTCCGCGGCTCTACCGAAGTTGAACTCGGCCTCATCCTCCAGCCGGCGTTTCCTAGACTCCGCGGCTGCTCCAGCTGCGAAGGCCGAGAGGGTGACAAATTGCACTTTTCTCGGTTCGGCCATTTGGATGAGCTGCCTGCCTGTCTGAACCTCACTTCGGACAGACAGCGACAGCGAGGAGAAGAGCTACTTCGCGAAACTACTCCAAATTGGTGGATTGAAGAAGGTTTCGCGAAGCTCCGACGGCTGCTCAGTGCCTAGACGGATGTCGGGGCCTCCTCCGCACCATACGAATTGAACTCCAGGGGATGCGACGGTCGGGGAAAAGTTGTTTTTTCGGCAGCTACTTGCATCCTCTATTTGCTATGGGACCGAGACATTCACAGGAGCCATCTTGGGTTTCAGGAGTAAATAAAATATCAGAAGAGAGGGGTCGCTGCGCCTGCGCGTGAGTACAAAACGGAAACACCGTGACGCCGTTGGGGGTCAACACGTCCAATCACCGCGCGCCCCGATCCTAAACCCGCCTCTGTCACAACAGGCGATAATAACAACAGCATCAGTACTACTCTGACCTCCATCAAGTGTCTGCGTGAAGGACAGGCCGTGGCGTGTCCACATGTCCATTAACAACTTCATCACGTTTTATAGAATCGACAGCTTTTCAATGGATGCTTTTCTTTCTGGCTACACAGGAAAATGAAAATGCTGAATTGTGCTTTTTTTTTTTTTTTTTTTAAACAATGGCACCCGCACACACTCAAACATCAAATCCTAAACGGAAGCAGGCAAGCCAGATGATTGGCTGTCTCAGTTAACCACCTCAACGCGGCTGACTGACTTACAGGCACTAATGACCACCTGTTGATATACAGTTTAATTGTAGCAGCTCTTAATTACGATAAACTGTGTGAGTTCATTTAAGTTTGGCATTGATGGTTGTAGTTTCTCTGCGTCTGCTGTAGAGACCATGGCTGGATTAACCTGTTTGAAAGCCCTCGAGGGAAGTCTGATTGGCCAACACTTCCATGTAAAATGTGTGGACCCTGCACAGTTGACATATTGTAGCTGACAGAGTCCTTCAAAGATTTTACACTGAGATCAATGTAATCATCATGAGGAGAACTAGGAATGTGTACATTTATCCCCCCCCCCCCAGAAAGTTACCTTTCAACTTTGCTGCCACCCAGCCCCCACACACACTGTTGGTTACTCTGCTGAGCGACACCTCCATTCACTGTCCTCCTGCTCTCTGTGGCCATCTGTACTGTGTTTTAATACAGCTGCATTCACAATATAGTTGATCTCATTTACAAATTCTTTCTGAAAACTGAACAGGCTTGTAATAGTCAAATCAAATCAGCTAAAGTAAAATAAATAAAACCCTTTTTTTTTTTTTTTTTTTTTTTACTTCACCTAACATAAATCCAGGTCAATGACAATATCTATATTGTGTTTAAACAGACATGCAAAGTTCACTGAAAGATGCTATTGAGTGCATTATGGCAACTGAACAAGCCAGTGTTTTTCTAGTTTGACTTGCACTTGGGGCTCAAATCAGGATTTTGTGGCCTCTGCTGCTTTGATTGGGACCTTTCTTGTTTTAAGCTGTACTCCACAAAACCCCTAACTTTATGGAAGTGTAACAGTAAATCAATGGAGTACTCACCATCTTTCAAGAACTCCTCCCCTTCTTCTGTGCAATGCAATATAGGTTGACAGTCTAAGCCTGTTTAGTTTTGATACAGATTTATTTTAGTATTCTTAATTTTGTTACTTCTCTCAATATGCTAGATATTCAAAACCTACTCAAATTAAGTGTAAAATTGGGATAGAGTTCAAGTGTAGCAGTCATGATCCTTTTTACATTAGACTGTGAGGATTTCAGTGGGGGGTGGATCATTATATTTTCTGTTGTGTCCTTTAAAGTGGAGTTCTTCCCTATTTAAATCTCTTGACTGTCACATTTTTTTTTTTTGTAATAATCTGCTTTCTGACTCGGTGGATGTTCTTAATTTCTAAATTTTACTAATATCACATTCACATATGCAAGTTGACTAACAGATGTGTATTTTACTTCATTTTGCTATATCAAATATGAATAGAAAACAAATTGGCAAGTCAAATATCTTTCACCTTAATTGCCTCTTGTAAATATAATTGTATATGTTTCTTTCTTCCTTCCTCTAAGGAGTTCTCTCATATCCTGTTCCTGATGTCTTTATCTTAATTGCTTTTTTTTTTGTATTGCTTTTAACAAGCTGAGAGAAAAACTGCATGACACCAGTCACCACAATGAAACTGCTACAAATAATAAGTGACAGCGACATGAGAGTCATTTAAAGAATACATAATCACATTTTAATACAAATGTAAGTACAGAGATAATTGCAATTCAAAATTTACATACTTTAATACAAAACATTACAGCATAGAAGAGATAATAGTTCAATATTTCTTGACTTCATGGGGCATAGATATCATTCATTCAATTCACTCAAATGAAATGGCTGCTGATGTCTGCAGAATGTAGCTACTCTTGATATAGACCTGTAGTGAGCTGAAGTTCAGTCCTGAAGCTTGTCACGACAGGAGGACTCTGTTGTCTTTGGCCCACTTTCTCAGAGCTCGGATGATGTATTCAACCTGGGGGTTTCCTGAATTTTGCAGTAGGGGCACCACCTCTTTAAGTGTCTCCCTAGAACACAAACAGGATATGTGAGGAAACAAGATTAGATCAAGAAGGCACCATCTCTCATGTTTCCTTCATTTAGACATCACAACCACTTAGACAGACCGCAGAAGTTTGATGTGTTAGTCCCAATTTATTCAGTTTTACTGGGTAATGACAGGCATGTCTGTGGCAAGTGATGTTTGTAACTTAAAAAAAAAAAAAAAAAAAAAAAAAAAATCAAGACTCACATTATTGCACAGGAAAAAGAGACAAACGTACTTGGACTCCTTGTTTGCCAGTATGAGCTGGAAGATGCCGACACATGCCCCTCTCTTGCCTTCCCAATAGTTGGAACCTGGGTCCAGTTTCTCCAGTGCATCAAATGCTTTGGCTGCATAGTAAAACTGACCCATCTGAAACAAGAGGCTGTGATCATGAGCACTTGTATGCAGCATATGACTTTCCAATAACAAAGCCACTGGTACATTTGAGCTCTGGAGGTTTAACCAAAAAGTGATTGGCAGCTATTTTGATAATTGATTGATTGTTTGAATTCACTTCTCAAGCAAAAATGCCCAAAATCTGATGGCACCCTCTTCAATGTAACTATATTCTGCTTTTCTTAATTTGATTTGAGTTTTAATTCACACAGCTCATTCACACGTGGTTGCACTGAAGTGATGATGCGTAAAGCAGAAGATGAAGGATGATGTCACCTTGTAGCAGTCGTTGGCAATGAGCTGCAGCAGACTGAAGGAATCAGAGGAAGTGCCCATCTTCAGATAGAGCTCCCAGGCAAGCCGACCCTTCTGGTTCATTATGTCTAATGAGAACAAGACCAATGTTCAACAATCCATCATTAACAGGCTCTTTGAGCAACCTTTATAGATTCAGATTTAGAAAATATGAAATGCCTGTGGGCAGGTCTCATTGATGTGGATTAAGCGAAGAGAGCAGGGAAAATCTTTTAATGGAGATATACATTTCTTAGAGCTGTTGAGCGTAACACTAGTTGAGTGCAAGAGTGACCCTAAATTCTTTACAAGCCAGACAGCCTCTGGAAATTGAGTTTGTGAATTGTTCTACATGAATGAATGAATCTCGCAGGAAGATTTTTGTAATTAAATACAGCAGTGCAACTAGTATACATACAGCATCGTGCCAGCCAGCTGAGGTAAACATAGTCATTCTTGATCTTTTCACTCTGAATCAGCAAAAAAACCTGAAACAAAGATTGAAATTAATCAAAAATATTGGTCAACAACTTGTCAGCCTTAATCAGTCGGTGAAAAGAGGTTGTGTAGATGTGTGCTGAAGTTAAGTACCTCTTCTGCTTCTTTGTAGTTGCCAAGTGCTGCTTTAGCCTGAGCATAGTTGAAGTTGAACGTATCGTCATTATAGAAGTAACCCTGCAAAAAGAAGAGCAAAGTATCAGCTTTTTGCTTGTCATGCAAATCATAGGGAATAAAGAAAAACACACAACTGAATACATGTACTGTATTTGTGAAGCACTACTTGTCATCTGAAGTGACATCTAGCACCCAGTGTGTGGGGTTTTTTTTTTCAAGTCCCACTTACACACTGACACCACAGTAAAGTAATATCACTGTGATTCTTTGCAGGAATATATACCACACAATATGTGCTTTGTGCTGAGCAACACCAACCTTGACTGAGTTTAGATATATGAGAACATCTTCAAACTGTCTCAAGAGGAAGAAGCAGGAGGCCATGCACTGTCTGCCGGGAATAGTATCTGAAAACCAAAAACATATTATACACACAAGCTCACACAGTGAGCTTTTAAGGATCATATTGATCAAATTTCTGTTCAATGTACCGCATTCGCTAGCTGAGCCTCCAACCAACTGAAAGAACTGCTGAGCAATTTTCAGGTGATCCCTCTGAAAGACAAAAGTGCAATAGCATTTTGTCTTAGATTAACTGTTATCACATTTGTTGCATAGCACTATTTATTTAAAGAAATACTTACTGATCCAATTTCTTGTCCCAGTGCGGCATTTACCACTCCTTTCAAAATATATTCCTGAAAAAAGAAATGATTGAAGTAAAGAACACTTCATGTTTTGTCCTCTCTGTTCCCTTTCTGGTGTAAGAATTTAAAATGAGAGAAAGGTAACCCTGATTATCTCGATAGAAAACATGAAAAAAGGCAACATACCTCCAGTTGGTAAAATGTAAAACTATGTCTTTGTCAGGAATCTATCAATTACTTGATCTATTTTCTTCATTGCTGCTTCAAACCACATCATAATTCACTTCAGTAAGTAAAGAGATACATAAAAGAGATACAAAAGCCAAGCCCTTCACATACTTTCAGACCCCAGAGACATTCAGGTGCTTTTCATCATAAAAACTAGTCACATAAAAGTAAAAAACTCTTCAGGAGCTCTTAAGCGAAGCAAGGAGAAGAGGTTTATTAACGGACTTCATTTAATCCTGGCTTTCATTGCACATTTTCTTTCTGGTAAAAGAGCATGACCGTAATTAATTACACAAATGTAATTACACACAGCAACTGTATTATTTTTCACATTAGAGTGAAATTGAAATCTGGAGTCTCTTATTGAGGCCAAATCATTACATCATGCTCGAAAGAGCAAGTGTAATTTCACTTTGAGTCAATACCTGAGGTGTCGTGGGCACCAAATCTTGGATGAGGTTGTAGGCTTCCTGGACATCATCTGGAAGTGTAAAATGGAGCATGTGAAGCCTTCGGCTAGGGTGACAGCGTGTGATTTCATTGTTTTGTTTTTGCATTCATAACTTATTTTGGACGAGTATAGTTGATTGCATTTGTAAATAAAGGTCAAATAATCTGAATCTTTCAACGCTTTGCTCCATATGTCACAGTAAAACCCTGCATGCATGCATGCATCTTAGTGGAAATAGTTTCCTTGTTTTGCTTGATCCAGGAAACTGCAATGTCATGGCTACACACCTTGTCTGAGATAGTAGATGACCAGGTTGAGTCTGGCCTCAGGGATCACATCGATCAGAGGAGGCAGCACCTGCAACGCCCCCTCCCCACCACGAAACACCACCTGCAGTACGCCAGAGACGGATTCACAGTGTGGAAATGAAGCACGCAAGTCACTAGTGTATGCCCACACACCTACATGCTCACAGTTAGAGCTTGTGAGGAGCTTACCAAGTTGTGTCGGATAAGCTCCTTAGCGAACTCAAAGGAGCAGGAGGAGATGTCGATTAGGTTCTTCAACTCAGCCTAAGAGATGGGGAGTGAACAGATAAGTCAAACCCACCACCAGTTACTCTTCCCCCAAAAATGAAAAGGGCAAGCAGTTGGTAACTCACTGTGAGTGTATGTGTGGCTAATAAATAAATACAATAAAAAAACACAAGATGTCCAGTAAAAGCACATATACTTTGCACTGACAACACTAAAAATATATTTAATTAGTTCCTTTCCACTAAAAGTTACAGTACTGTGAGCTGCTGTTTTAATGTCAAACTTCTTGCATTGTATTATTTGTTGGACTTTTTATATTAATCTATTGGTGGTAATAGAGCCACAAACATGGATTGAGATTTCAAAATGAAAACGCAGTGAAATAAATGTTTATTTTTTTGTCTTTGGACAAAAGACTTGATTTTTCATTTCACTATTAAAATCATGTCGCCTTTGATATTTGGGGCAATCAATTCTTCCACGGCTATCAAGTGACTTCACACAAAACAACAACAAAAAAAAATGTGTGTATGAAAATGTGAAAACATGTCAATATAAAGAACAGCCAAAACATCAGACAGGACAGGCAACAATCAAACACTGAGCACCTCGGCCGCCTTGCCATTGTAGAGTCTGAAGTGGTTGCAGGCCTTGAGGTTGAGGGCAATCGTAGAGTCAGGCATACTCTGCAGGTACACAGCCAACACCTCCTGGGACACATCGTAGTAGTCCAGCTTATAGTAACACAGAGCCACATAAACTTTCAGGGCCAAGAAATCTCTGCAAGGAGAATATGAAATTGGCTTTTAAACTTATTTCTTGTGGTTGCTGGACACATGATTTTTATAAACTATAAATGCCTAGAATTGGAAAAATAATTCCAATTCATAACCAAGTAAAAGTGGCTGGAGATTTGATGGCATGGACTCAAATGTGATCTGTTTCAAGTATTAGGCTTGTGTCTAACGGGAGTCTGCAGTACAGTCTGGACCGCTCTCCACAAGTGCTGCTCATCTGTGATGAAGTCTGGATCCCATCTAGGACAGAGCTCCATGGTCATTTTTAAGATCTGTTTTCTCTTAAGAGTGTTAACCTGTCATCCCATGTGAGACACAAGGACCAGAGTTCAGAGAGACTGAAGACTTAAAATTTATTTGAGGTTCAGTTTTTAGAATATTTTGCAACATATATATTTTTTTTCTTTCATGGTCAGTTCTCAAGCCAATATAGCATTTCAGCAAATGACAGATCGTATTAGCATAATTGTATATCATGATAAGAAACATTTTTATAAATAGCCAAATTTTTATAAAATAGTTATTGAAATCCCACATGGTGCAAAAAAAGAAAAGAGACAAGTTGTCAGAGGAGCAAACAGACACAAACAAGGGAACATCTGAATGCCAGAAATTAGTTTTTGAAGGCAGTGGATATTTGCAGGCTGGCTAACAGAAAAGTACATTTCCAGTCAGGAAACATTGAGGCCTTGAGAAACATGACACTGTTTTTTCTGCTATCTTCTCTGGTGAAAATAGGCAAAGTTGCATAACTGTAGTTTGATATTTCTGCATTGTTCTGTTAGCATTCAGAGGAAGTAGCAGTAGTAGTGAGGCTAATTTACACTCCAACAGAAAGAGTGCTCAGAGCTGCTGCAGAGGCCTGCAACTAAAGCAGCTGTGAACCAAGTTAAATGAACCTCATATATACCTTGACCCACAGATGACACAAAGCCATCAACAGATCTCTGAGAGAAGTGGTACCGGATATCTAGTCAAAGCAAAGCCTTTCATTTTCTTACCTTTGCTGTTACAGATACAATATATCAGTGTTAGCAACCTGGCACAGCAGGTCTGCTGTACTGACACTTTGACACTTGAAAGAATATTCTTTATGGTTCCACAAGGCACGAAGCACATGAAATCTAACACTTCTTTATTAACAACCCACACCTGTCAAGGTGGTGCTAGGGTGGCTTATGTGCAGCAGGACTGTGAAACTACATGAAGAGAGTAAAAGGCAGGGAAAGACACAGACCTGTTCTGCAGTAGAAGGCGTTTATAGATGTCTATAGCCTCCTGGTAGTGGGAACGCATGTAGTGGATGGATGCCAGGCTCAGCTGGTCCTCTGTCACATCCTCCAGGTTCTGGTGGAAACCCATCAGCTTCTTCTCATCGTTGAACTGAGACACAATATGACGACAACAGACAATGAAGGAGGACATTCAGAAGTTGACAGTTGCCATGAGATGCATAAAAAACCTAAATCAAAATTGCCCACATTATTGTAGTAATAATACAATAAAATTGATAAAATAGTTTTCCAACCTTGTGAGCCAAGTGGAAGAGTAGTCGGTTTTGCAGGGGAGACACTGGTGCTACAGAGAGCAAGAGATACCACATTTGGCAACTTTAACAACAAACTACATGATAATACGAAGCACAGTTCATGAACAGAACAGTTGCTCTCAGCAATCACATAACTGACTGAACAGCACTGTCTGCGATCCAACAAAAAAATGTATGCAGCAACTGAGGGGTGAATTAATGGGACCCAAATGTGTACAGCCACCCCATTTAGCATTTTGCATTTTTTTTTGCCTATGCAAGTATATTGATTATATATATATATATATATATATATATTTTTTTTTTTTTTGTGCTGTAAATACTGTTTATATACTTAGTTATATTGTATTTTTATTTTTATCACATGACCTTATATAATATGTATTATATATCATAATGTTTATATTTTTTGTTACTTTTTCTAAATAATTGTGTGTACATCCTGTGTTTGTTGTATGTTTAATTGCTACTGCAACAAAATAATTTCCCAAATTGGGATCAATTAAGAAACCGTCTAAGTCTAAGTCTACAATGTTAAAACCGAGTCAAATTCCAAAAATTATGTGCACACATACTTGGCCAATAAAGACAATTCTGATTCTGAACCTCAAGCAGCAAAAACTCTTCACAATGACACCTACTTCACCATAAAAACCTGCAAGGAATTATTAAACTTCTGGAATAAAACCTAGAGCACAATTACTGTTGAATTCGTCTGGTAACCTACCTTTAGATGCAGCGTCCTCAGCCTCTTTATAGAGCCCCAGAAAAAACAGTGTACAGGCCAGATAGACCCAAACATCAGCAGGACATTCAGGCTTCATGGTCAGAGACTTGTACTCCTGTCAGAATTTGATAAGAAAATACTATAAATGTAATCAGACCCGAGAAGTCACTTAAGTCACATCCTGATCCATTCATCAAACAGGCATTTGAATACTGCATTCATGGTACTTTACGTTAAATTTTATGTAACCAGCTACACACACTCACTCAGACACACACATACACAGCAAAATACCTCCATAGCTCTTTTATAATCTCCCAAGTGAAAGGCGCAGTAGCCAATCCAGAGGTCTGCATTCTCCTCTTTCTCTCCAATACTTCTATGAAACTAGAGATGACACAGCAACACATCAGCAGAAGAGCAGCTGCATTAAATAATACAATGATTTCAGAAACTTTCTTTCCTGGCCATGACACATCATAATCTGCAGGAGGCATCGTAGTTAAAAAAACAGAAAGAAAGAACGTGTGATAATGTGATAATTTGCTGAATTGAAAACAGTACAAAGACAATATATTTAATGTTTCCCTCAACAACTTGTAAATACATGGTTATTTCATCTATTTCATCATCTGAATTTGATGTCAGCAACATGTTTCAAACAAGTTTGGACAGGAGCAACTAAAGACTGGGAAAGTTGTGGAATGCTCCAAAAACACCTGTTTGGATCATTTCACAGGTAAAGAGGTTCATTGGTAACAGGTGATAGTATCATGATTGGGTATGAAAGGGGCATCCTGGAAAAGCTCAGTCATTCACAAGTGAGGATGGAGTGAGGTTCACCACTTTGTGAACACATGATTGTATAAAGGATATTACAAGTATTGTATTGTACAATAATCAATTAGAAGTACAGAATATATCCTGGCCAATATTTGACAACAATATTGCTAACTATCTGGGAGTGTGGGGTTGGTTGTGATACGTACTCAGTGGGACATTTTACAACTGAAAAATCTACTTCTCAGCGCTCTCTGGTGGACCTTCTATGTAATGGTGACACTGTTTTTAAATTACCTCAAATCTACATCAGCCTTTCTCTACTGCAATTCCTTGTTACTTCTCCATCTACATATACATCAATATCACTGCATTGGCAGTAAGCCAGTATTAGCTGATATGATGCATTGATACAATTCATTAGATTAATTTCACCAAACCAATTTCTATAACTTGTGTAGTTCTGTTCAACTATAATCTCATTGATGTATTATTTTTACTACTAGTAACATTAACAGTTATAATACAACATTTAATTAGGCCACTATGGGATCTTGTACATCTTCTAACTGTTCAGACGTTGGACAGCTACATTGGAAGTTTTCCTCTTTAAGTTATGAGTGTGTGTGAGTACCTCTAACAGTGTCAAGGCCCCTAGGTAGTCTCTCTGTTGTAGGTATTCCTCCAAGCGGGGAACCTTTGTCTTGTTTTTCTTCTTTTTGTCACTGATGCTCGCAGGTGTCTCTCCTCCCACGGCTGGCTTCATGCGAGAGAGGATCTGCCAAAAAAAAACAAAAACATGCACGACAATTAACAGGTTAACTTATGAGACAGTCCTAACATTATAATGGTGCCGAATAATGTAGGCAAAAACGTTAATTTACCATGTCGACGAGTCTTTCTTGCAGAGGTAACGTTACCTAGCTATGAGTTGTTCGTCACGAGCCTAGATAATATTAACAGTCTGCGAAACAGTCTATTTACGAAAACACCTAACCTAACGCTAGCTGCTAGGTTCGCTACGTTAAATTGTAGTTATCTAACGATAATTTTTTCATTGAAAGCAGCCAGATAACACTACCAACGTAAACTCAGTTTTCTTACGACTAACATGGTGGGATAAAATTACGGTTTTACAAGTTCTTTTTCACTATTTCGTGAAGAATGCTGTTATGCTGGACCTTGACGATAGCGGGTTAGCCCAAAGTTAAGTAGCAGCTTAGATTATTTTTTCCGCCCTCGTATTTTCAAATTAAAAGCACAAGCAAATATCCCGAAATGTGGTCAGACATGTAAAGACGTTTTAAGGGTGAGGTGTTGATATAACCCATACTATAGTCCTTCTTTGAAAACCTCTCAGCGGGCCGAACCCCGGGTCAGAGGAATAATTAGAATAATTTTCTCGAGTGAAATTTATTTTGTAGTCAAACAGAGCTCGGACATTAACAGGAACTAGCTTGCCTCTTCTGTGTTGAATTTGATGCAGCGATGTGTTATTTGTTGCCTAGCAACGGAACAGCGTGCTATGGCTGCAGCACGCCGCAATGTCGTACAAGACAACCGTAATAAATAATTATCAGTTATGCTAATCACTATACGAATGCCAGTTTCTTTGGCATACAGTATGGCTCTGATATTAATTATATATTTTCCACAATACATACCATAGTAGCCCCAGTGGCCTAATGGATAAGGCACTGGCCTCCTAAGCCAGGGATTGTGGGTTCGAGTCCCATCTGGGGTGATGTATCTTAACATAAGCTTTAACAAGGATTAATATACTAGAACTCTAATCGATTACTAATCTATTACGAAATGAGAGTAAGTCTCTAGAAAGCCATTACAATGCTGTGTTTGTCATGACGTTCTAACAACATACAATGAACATTAACAAATAGTGTTGTTGTTTTTTTAAGTGGGTATGTTGTGCATGACTACTACAACCATTATGCATCTCAACCTGAACAGAAAATGAACAGTCAGCTAGATACAATATGCCATTCTGTTTAAAATTAGGTTAATTCTTGTGCCTTCTGGTTGATTATGTATTTGTAATTTCTGCGAATCAATCCATTGGGAAACTATTTTGCAGATCTAGTAGCTGATAACAATAACAGGGTGACAGGTGGGTCACTCAACCTTTAACAAGGTCAGTTTTAAAACAAACAGGTTCATGGTGTACTGTGTATACCAGTGATCTGTATCTTATTTGTCTTTTACAAAACTTGGTGCCATGTAGTTTGTGGTGAATTGTTGCCAAAATGTTTATTATGTACCAATAACATAATAACTCCTTTAAACCGTGTGAGGTGTTGACTTGTTTATCTTCTAAAATACAAACAACAAAGTGTCCAGAGTTATATTAACCAGCTCAAAAGCTGATACATAGAAACAGATGACAGCAATGTGAGTTACATGTGCAATTTGGCATCAATCCTGTGATCTCAAAAGCTGTTTTTTGACCACTACAATCACCTTTATCACAGACAAGATATAGCACAGCTACCAAATCAAATTAATTTGAATGCTCACTGTGTGATCATTTGCTTAAGAGACATCAATATTTGGATGTGGGATTTTCTCCTGAGGTCATGTTTGTAGAGCGACACAAAAGTTTTTCAGCTAGCTAAATTTGATCCAAAAGTGACATCACATAGACAAGCTCAGTTTTATCACCTTAGGAAAGAAAAATACCGAACTGAACCAGCTAATGATGATAAAACTAACAAATAATGACGATGTGTAATTAGATTGAATTCATGGAATTTTAACATTGATGAATAACTGCACATTATTTCTTTCACATTAGCTTAGCAAAACAAAGCAGAAGCCTTCAACAAATCATTACTTTTTACTCTTAAAAATCCCTTGGTGTCAGACCGAAACTCTAAATAGATCTCATACTATAACGGTAACAGTAAGTTGTTCCAGGAATGTTTTCTCCACCATCAGCCAATTATTGTTTCTCAGGCCAATCATGCGAAAATGAGACATTTTGAGAAAGCAAGAGAATAATAGACACTGAGTAGAAAGGATGAAACTTGGGCTGTCTCATTAGTAAGGTTTGAAATCTATGGTGGATTGTACATTAAATTCTGATTAACCGGTACTTTTTAGGCCGACTTAGAAATGAGTGAAAGTGTTAAATGAAAATCCTAAATCTAATCGAGCAAGAACTGAACAATTTCCAATCCTGGAAAAAAATATTAATTAAATATGATGATGAATATCAGTTTTTTGATATACTGACATATTTTTGCTGCGCAACTAGACATTCAACATAAATATGACATTGACACAAACAAGTAAAACAAAAGAGTTATAAATAAACTGTGACTGTTTTATTGCTCTGATTTGTTTTTCAGGGTGGACAGGGCAGCACTGTAAGCATAAAGAAAACACTGAATGTCCATGTTGACTACATTTGCTTGGAGGAAACATTATTTAAATGTGTCCAAGTCATCTGAAGTCTTGTTTATACATATTCAAACATTCATTCTGCCACCAGGAGAGAGACGACAAAATCACAATCTCACTCCTCACAGAAGAAGACTGAAGCAGGATGGGGATTATTCTCTTTAGAGCACTTATTATTACAAGTGTATGCAGTTTGTCTGCAAAACATGTCTTTATCACATCACCAAAACCCTGGAAGAGTGCTCAGGAATACTGCAGGAAATACTTCACTGACCTTTCACCCATCACCAGTAAGTTGGAGGATTTGGTGTTTACAAGATCTGTGAATCAGTCTGGTTCAGGATGGATTGGTCTGTACAGGGATCCCGACAGCCCTGCTGGATGGACGTGGTCAGGAGGGAAATACGCAACCTTCCAAAACTGGGCTTATACACCAAATCGTTATTATGATTATGTCTACCGGACTGCTGTTGGATGGTATGCTGCGAGTGGCTACAGTAACAGCAATTTCTTCTGCTTGAATCTGATCGTGGTAGAGGTGAAGAAGTCCTGGGAGGAGGCTCTGGAGCACTGCAGAGACAATCACGTTAACCTAAACAG
Organism: Chaetodon trifasciatus; assembly: GCA_037975065.1. NCBI lineage: Eukaryota > Metazoa > Chordata > Actinopteri > Chaetodontiformes > Chaetodontidae > Chaetodon > Chaetodon trifasciatus. The sequence continues at coordinate 335,407 of JBBMOE010000081.1, forward strand.
CGTGCTCTCTGAGACCGAGCACCTTCTGGCCCAGAAAGTGATTCAGAAAGGCAACATCACTGAGCGGGTGTGGATCGGCCTGCGTTATCTGGATGATCGCTGGCTGTGGGTGAACGGTGACCCTCTGGTGTATGAGGCCTGGTCCCAAGGAGGAGATCAGGACCACCAGTGTCCAATATGGAAACGCTGTGGAGCTCTAACCAAAGAGGGACTGTGGGAGAACTGGGACTGCCAGGAGAAGCTCAACTTCATCTGCATCTGAGTGTGACAGTAGAAGTAGTGATAAGCTATACGCTAATAAGAAATCTATGTAGACAATGTTACATCCAGTTTTTCTCACCTGGAAAGGACAGAAACAATCAGCTTAGAGTCAGCAAAGTCTAATTCTTTATTCTTCATTTGGATTCCATTTAAGCAAATATTTTGTTCATGTTTGCAGCAGGTATTGATCAATGTCAACAAAAGCTCATTTATTCCTTTACAATTTTATTTGCCTAATATCTATTGATCTAAGTGTTCAATCCATAAGCCATTACATGCCTTCATAGATTCTGTCCACAGCGTATTTAAATCATGAAAACTCATGCATTGATGGTTGATGTCCTGTGTGTTTAAATTCCTGTTAAGTGCGAATTAGCCAATGTAGTGTGCTAAAACACTAAACTGAGATGGTGAACATGGTAAAAATGATACTTCCATCAGGATGTTAGCATAGGCATTGTGAGCACATTAGCATGCTGATATTTGTTTAAGCCTTTAGAGCAGCTAGCAAGGCTTCGGAGTCTTGATCATACTTCCTTATAAATCTATTGTTTTCGATGTTACATGTAACCTACAGATTCTGTGACCAGATTAGGAATTTCAATGTTCTTTGTTTTCAAAAGCAAAAACTGGTGGCCAGTAGCTGATCTGCATAGGGCTCTTACACCACACAGAGAATTTTTTTAAATCAGTCAGGCTTTTTATCACAGTTGATCCTTGCACATCACAGAATATGATGGGCCAGAGATTTTGATGCAACACAGGAATTCACTGTTTTGCCAAAAGACAACACAAGTCACTTCTCTTAGGATATGGTGAGTTCAAACACGACTTGTTTTTCTTTGTTTCTCAAGGTTAAATGGAAATAAAGTCCTTCAGCAAAGTGCGTAGGAAAATTGATGGAGGCTTCACTGACTTCAGTTGATACCATGCAAACTTTGTTGTGGTTCATTTTACTTTTGGCAGTCAAGCGTGGCTAGAATTAACCACTGCGTGGCCACGACTGATTACTTTCTCTAGGGGTAATATGAGTAACAAAACTGCATTTTCATATCAAGCTGGGCCATTGTGTCAATTTATGAAACTTTTGACATGGTGCATCTGGAACATTCTGGACACCAGTTTGGATACAAGGTTTAGCTGGGGCCCTTGCTCCTGCTGGCTCCTGATGATTTCAATGCCAGGTGCTTGTTTACAGTGTGGTGGCACTGATTTAATGATAGGCAACCCATGGCTTTTGTAACCAACTGCTGCAGCACCAGTGGAGGATAGAGAATGGTGCAAAACCCTCACAGTCACTCTCACTCTCACTCTCACTCTCACTCTCACTCTCTCACACACACAGCAAAAACAAATCAAAAACAATATTAAAAATGTTACTATAAATCGCTGTTTACATTTTTATGAGGGGAAAATGCTCTTTAAGTGTGTAGGATCCCAAATTATTAATAGTTTTTCATAAATCCCTGCAGGTGGAGTGACACTTTGCAAAGGAAGTCAGTCACTTAAGGGAACTTGGGATCCCAGTCCCATTGTTTGCTTGTGGCCCGTGGCCCACCATTTATTTTCAGTTTTGACCCTCAAAGGGGGTTTGGTTGGCCCTGCAATATGAATGCATGTGTATCAGTGTTAAATGATCGGGTGTTGACTTTAAACAGAACATGCTTCACAAAACCTTTCACAAGGTCAAATAAGAATAAATTTCCAAGGCAAAACCAAGGAACTGTCTGAAGGTTCCAATCCCTTGTCAGTGTTCAGTGAAGGTGCAAACAAGGAGTCAACACAGGAGGGAGCACACCTTGCTCACCTTGAACAGAACGCACTTTGTACTCATCCTGACAATTCTCTTTAAACTTCACTGCCATGGAGATTCGGGTTTTGAGGATGCTCTTTATTGTAAGTGTGTCTGCACGGTTCGGAAAGCATATTTATGTGGAACGTGCTGATACGTGGTCTTCTGCTCAAAAGTACTGCAGAGATCATTACATTGATCTTTCCCCCATTATTTCACAGGGGCAAGAATTGAAACTGAAAAATGCAACAGCCGGCAAAGTTGGAAGGTTCTGGATTGGTCTCTACAGAAATGGATCACACTGGCAGTGGTCTGGAGGAGGACGTGCAACATATACGCCGTGGGCTAAAGACGAACCAGATAGTAATGTGCATCAGAATGCAGTTAGTGTTTGTTGGGACAGCGGTAAATCGAACGGATGGCACAATGACCCAAACTGGAAGCAAATGCCCTTTCTGTGCTTTGGCCTGATTGTGGTGAAACACAAAGCCACCTGGGAGCAGGCAATATGGCATTGCAGACAGACACACTCTACACTCGCAAGCTTGTCCTCTGAGACCGAACACCTTCTGGCCCTGAACAAGATCCAGCGTGACAACGTCACTGAGCGGGTGTGGATCGGCCTGCGTTATCTGGTCGACCACTGGCAGTGGGTGGACGACAACCGTCTGGTGTACCAGGCCTGGAACCAAGAGGGAGATCAGAGGCACCAGTGTCCAAAATGGAATCGCTGTGGAGCTTTAAGCAAAAGTGGACTGTGGGAGAACTGGGACTGCCAGGAACAACTCAACTTCATCTGCTATTAAATCTCATTCCTGTTATTTAAGTTTCTAACATGACATTCTTTCCTGGAAAGGTAAAATGCCACGTTTTGTCTTAAACTGCTCAGTCCAAATGTCATTCTCGTCTTTTTAAGGGATGCTTTTACATTTCTGTTTGAAATATTTTCAAGTTCAAGTTAGCGTTTTGATTTTGCTGTCAAATTATTTCATTTGTGTCTGAGTTTCAATTTAGAAACCAAAAAGCAGAAAAGCCACAATCAATGTCTAACAATTCTCTAGCCTCATTTTATGGCATATTATTCAAATATTTAATCTAACATTGAAAAATTCTGCCTATTTGTTAAAATGTATTTTTCTTTCATTACAAACTTCCAACAGTGTGGACTACATTTTTTGACCTCAGTAACCATTGATATGCTTCATTCAATATATTATGTTTAATACAGTGTGGTCATAATGGCTCTGACATACATGCAGCATGCATGCTCTGGATTGTTGAGAACATAATTGATTGTATATTTATAACTAAAGCAAAATCATCCACAAATCAAATTCAAACTCTTCTAAATTTCAAATACAAAAAGTCAAAATTACTTTTTTTTTTTTAAAAAAAGAAGATAATTTATTGACCCTAAAAACCAGGCAGGCACAGGCACGGCGTCTGTCTGAGTAAACACATGAACAGACCAAATATCTAGAATAACAATGACCAAATAGAATATAGTCAACACAGGATCAATGAAAACTACAGCAGAGGTGCGACGATGAAGATAATGGACAAGGTCAAACTTCCAGGCGTGAATTACGGCATAGTTAGTCACACAGTTTGTGTTATACAGCAAACAATGAGGCATTTAGAAAACTCATGTCATCAAAAGTCTCTTTTTGCTACACAACCTTGCTATTACATCACAGTTCATGCTTGGACAGTAGCTGCCTTTCTACCATGATCAAAGACTTCTAAAAATCTACAGTGCACTCAAACGATGGATGCATTAAGTCTTTCAATATCCTCCACAAATGAGATCTTCCATTTGGCACTGTTTCTTTAAACACTACTTTATAATATACATAACTATTATTAATATATCACATCTTTTATATAAACAATAATAAATACTAACAAAAGGGCACACTGTACAAGCAACATAAAAAAATATGGCCTCCATTTCTTACAACCAATAATTCTGTTTAGTCAAATATTTACAAAGCCAGGAAGAGGCTGGAAAACAACAAGATCCTACATCCTCTCTAGCACTGATATGGTGTCTGTGTAACTCTTAAAAACAGTTCTGGAAATATGCTCACAGGTTACTTACTTATGGCAGGAGGTAACTCTTACTCCAACAAATGCGGAAATATTTAAATATTAAAATTATCAATTTAACCCCCCTTATGGAAATATTCCCTCAATGTATAGAAAAGTCAAATTATACTCAAATTATAAAAGCTTACTTAAACTCAGGAAAAAAAGAAATTCAATAGCAAAACTCATAAAAACCCACATCTGGTTTCACTGTGCTCAGTTAGAAATGCACCACAGTATATAAACTTTAAATTAGCATAGATTTTAGCAGTATAGCAACAAAGGCTTTATTGTGATTTTCTTCCCATAATGCAGCTGTGTGAGAGCTTGTGATTGTCTGAGCCTGAAACAAACTAAATACCTAAGTCTCTTTGTAAATTGGTAAGTAAGAAATACTGCCCAATCTAATGCCAGTTTCAGAAATATGGCAGGAGCCGGAACTCCTCTCTTTGCAGTGCTTTGTTTTTGGTTACCTCAGCAGATGTACGGTACACTAGTTTGCTGAGTGTCCCCTTTGCCTTGATGGCATTTTAAAATACCTTGTCATGCTGCTCAGCACAGTTACAGTCCCTCTGTCCAGGGCATCTTTTTATGAGCGGCTGGCACACCTCAGGGTGCCCAAACATACTTAGTGAGAAGAGGAATAAGTTCACTTCACAGTAGGGAGTGTCACTTCAATTTAAGATTTACATAAGAGTGTGTCAGGTGTAGTTCATCACGATCTGAAACTACAGACAGGCACATTTTCACAAACACTTACATACCAAAAAAGAAACGCACGCACATTCTCACTGTCTTTTCTTCAGACATTTATCCATCTGCTTCCTCTTTTCAAAATCTTGGTAGTGCTTGCTCACCAAGCTCCTCATCTCCTGCTTCTTCTTTCGTGGGCCTGTATATCATCACCCCCTCATATGTCAACCTGTTTCATTGTGGCTCGACACTGTTGCTCTTCAGGATTTGAGGCCCATTCGAGCCATCAGCTGTTCATAGACAGTCCAAGCCATGGCGGCCATCAGAGTGCGTCGCAGGGACCTGGGTACAGCCCCACGAAAAAACCCGCCCATGCCATGTTCCTGAGGGAGAGGACAGAGCATGAAAGTTCAGTATATAATACTGTTAACACTGAGTATTGCCAGCACTGCTTCTCCCTGAACATAACTTGCACATGTAGTGAGACAAAAACTGACTGCTGAAACTTAATGAACACACACCGTGTAGATGCAGCGAATAGCATCTGTCGTGCTCCACTGGGATGGGCTGATTTGAATGTGGGTCTTCACCACGTCAGCGGGTTGCGTGACCAGCGACGCCATGACACCTGCCACCACCCCACAGCCGAAGTTCACCAGCGGGGCGTAGGCTGACGAAGCCACGTCTGCGGGAAGACAGGCCATTGATCAGGTGAAAGTGGGGGTATATGAATGCATATTGTCAGGTACGCCTGTAAAACCTCAAATGATGGAAGATGTGACAGAAATATTGTATTTGCTTATGTCATGTATTTGAGGAATGTCACAGTCTTGTCGTTGCGCCACACAGATCTGATGTTTTCATTTAATTTTCAGCAACATTTAAGTAAAATGCTTCATGTACATCACAAGTCGCATGAAAAACATTTAGGTTGAAGAGATGCGGTACAAGCACTTCAAGGCCAGAGATTCAAAAGTGTAACCATTAACTGCAACACTTGACTGATTTTTGGTAGTACAAGGACAACACTTAAGCAACCCACTGCTCATCAGAGACCTGTAGAAAATGGCACTCCACTATTTAATGACCTCTATTTCGATTTGCTGATTCAGTGTGGCTCTCACCTTGAGGCAGAGCCTTCTTGGCCTGGCTGTAGAACATTACGTAGATACCAGAGAATGGAGCGTCTCGGAGCAGTGTGGCAGTCAGCCCAGAAAACAGAGCCCTGATCCCCTCGGTCTCATACATACTCCTCAGAGCCCCTGCCACACTCATATAGTTGTAACAGCCACTCTGAAACAACATGTAAAATAAATATTAAAAACATTCATACACCGTTGCTTTTATGACAAAATAAAGTCCATGAATTACACTGCACATCTCAGGCCAGCAGAGGTCTCTCATGATGAAAAGAAACGGTTGCTCACCTCAAAGCGTGCCTTGATGACTGTGAATGGCAACATGCAGACACCAGCCACAGCTCTGGCACCTGCTCCAAGCAGAACGGCCTCGCCAGCGTTGGGTGCCCGGTCCAGGAAATAGTGCTGCTTGAGGGAGTAGAAGGTGCTGAAGTAGATGCCCACGCCGGGGATGCAGCGTGCAAATGACTGCCAGAGAGAAACAGAGGTGTTAAACATTTCTCATATCCTGCTTTGTGCTTCATGCAATGACGTTAAAGGTTACTTTTGCCAAGAAAAAAAGCCCAACCAAGAGTGCACTATATATATCTTGACAATGATAATGTTTGCAGTCACAATATATGATAAAAGGTTACAAATTCATGTGTGTGTGTTTTTTGTGTGGCTTAGTAATTAAAGCCATTGCACTAGATCAATATTGTTTCTATGAACTACATCTATGAACAGTCATGTGATATCTATAGGGGAGACTTAATTTAGCTGAGTGTCTGGTTCTTAGAGCAAGAGGTAATTCTAATCTAAGCTGAAAGACAAACAGAGTGTAGAACAAATACCCTCACTGTGCAGGAATTATTGTAAATATTGAACATTATAAACAAGGTCAGTTACTCACTGGTGAAACGCCTTTCCACAGACTGAAGAAATTCTCTGTCTTAATGACGTTGATGAAAATGGTACACATCCCCACCCTTGGTGCACTGCAAGTTGAAATTTAGGAACGGTTACAGACACACTTGAAGGTGTCAAAATCATACAGACACTCAGAGAGAGACAAAAGATAAACAGTTTGTATGTTCATGGAGTGAACGATAAAACTCTGGACATTAAAGCACTGCCTCCACCTGTTGTTAAAAATAAAAACCCATTTTAGATGTTAACACTTCCTGTTCTTTTCTACAGTGGAAGCTTTTGCAACCTAGCAGCTTGACAGTATGATGACAGGGTGCTGGTGTGACTAATTGTCCTATATGGGTCATAACAGCAGATTCAGGCTGGCACTGCCTGCAAGTGTTGTCCTGCCATGCTGTGTGTCTGTTGTTTTGTGCCTGAAGAACAAGCTGTGTGTGTGTGTGCGAGAGTAAAAGTCACAAGGGAAAAAAAGACACTAGAAACATGTTAATGTGCATGTGTCTGATGGCATGCAGATGAAATGTGTTGCGTGCATGTATTTGCATGTTCATACGCATGCGATGTGTCTGTGTGTTGTGTGCACAAACACACCCCGGCTTGGCATTGTTCTGCAGGGTCTGCAGCCGTGTCTTGACCAGATCCAAAGGCTGGAAGAGCAGTGTCGAGCAGGTGCCGCTGAGTGAGCCACACATAAAGGCTTTGAGAGCTGGGTGAGCCTGAGGACAATAACAGACAGAGAGAGACAGGGACAATGGGGGAGAGAGAAGGCCAAAAATGGGGGAACGGCAAAGAGGCCACGTAAGGGAGAAAAATGACAGGAGAAAGAAATGGCGGAAAGACAGAGCAGAGAGTGGCAGGAAGAGAAGGAAAAGGAGGGAATGTAGACAGGAATCAGAATTATGGACAGAGAGTGTTGGAGGATAGGGTGAAAGGTGAAGAGGAATATAAAGGTTAGCTACAGTGTAAAAAGCATAATGTGAAAATTCAACATCTTTCTCAGTGGGGCTGCTCAATTATGGCAAAAATCATCATTTCGGTTATTTCTGTCAATATTGAGATCGTGATTATTGAACACAGCTGTTCACTGACTTTGGACATTGTGCTTTTAACAGCGGGTTTCCTTAAACTTTAAATATAATTCAACAACATAAAGACTCGTGGAATATGTGTATTATAATGTCTTGTTTAATCTCTTATATAATGTGAGAAAGGATTACTGAAATGCGACTTTCTTGTCTCTTATTGGTACCTTAATAGCACGAAAATCCAAGGTGAACGAGCTGAACTAAACATGCCACAGCCTGGCTGAGGGGGGTGCACTGGATTTGTGACACCAGACAAAATGAGAGCATCAATTATCCTGCTTTCATAATTGTTGGAAGCCAAACTCACATTTGACAATACAATTCGAGTAATCACCCAGCTCTTTTTCTCAGCTTTGATCATATCTTATTGAATGCCACAGACACTTCTCAGAAGAGCAGGGAAATATTATCCAAACAAATATCTGCGTTAAAAATCGTGACACAACAAATGTGCGCCAAAATAAAGAACATCATCCCATACACATGGAATAGACTTTAATTCAATCATATGTTCGTATGACATTTCCATTTCAAGCCTGTAGCACAGAGCAGAGGCCGGGTTCCCAGACAGAGCAAATGATGGAGATGTGCAGAGACATTCTACAAACATGCACACACACACAGTTGTGTTTCCATCTCTTCAGAGGACATTGCATAGACTTACATTCATTTTCTGGAGACTTAACCTCACCATAACCTCCACTAACCAACCCGAACCCTAACCCTAACCCTCCAACCTTAACGTAAGTCTTCACCCTAAAATGTAATAATTTACATTGTGGGGAGTTCCATTTTGTCACCACAAGGAAGGTGAGTCCCCACAATGTGACTGTGTAAACAGACTTATGTCCCCACAGCATGAGTAATATATGTCCACGCACACACACAGGAGCTGTTGGGTAGAACGGAACTGAGACTAAATATTATGTGTGCTTACATGCCTCATGGACAAACAGGCAGCGGGGGCATGAGACAAAGACATGCACCAACAGACAGAGACAAAATCTATATTTGACGGTTAACAGTTAGGCTGAAAAAAATGGGTTCAAAGAAAATGCTTATTATAAGGCAAAAGCAATAACCTCAATTACACCCACAACAAAAAAAAACACTAGCTAAAACTTGTGAACATACATATCCTGTCTGCTAAACACACAACATCCAATACATATTTAGCTTCTACACACATACATGTGTCACGTTAATACACACAACCAATCTCGCCTACCTTCCCCAGGCTGCCTGAGGCTCGGCTCAGAGAATCCTGTTTTTTCTGCATTTTGCCCTCTTTCACCTCCCTCTCTCTGTGACGTTATTATTACAAATAGCATATTATAAAATAAACCTCCATCTCTCTCAAAAACCCTGCTGTCCTCTCTCTCTCTCTCTCTCTCTCTCTCTCAGTCTGTCTCTCTCTCCAACCCACAATGGCTGTTTCCAGCTTCTTGTCCTCCCTCCCCGTTTCACAACCAAAGCAGAAGCTTAATCCAGGCTACGTTTTTCTGTGGGCTTCTATCTTTATCTTTCAGAGACACACTCACACATCTGTATTTCACGCTCCCCCCACCCCTGTGCAAAGCTCACTGCTAAATTGCATCTTTGTCAAATGGCATGAGTCATGAAGTGGCTGTGTGTATATTAAACACCTTTTCACAAATCTTCTTGAAATCGCGTATCCCTGTGATGTGGCAAAAAACACAATTTCCCCACAATGACAATATGAAATAATTTTATTTTGTCAAATTCCATAATATCCTACCCTTGCCAAAATTACACTCAAAGAACAGAGTATTATGTGATTTTAGGCCATGGATTTCATTGCCTGGGTAGCTGGAGAAAAAAATCAATGGCTTGTTTCCATAATGGCCTCCACATCAGCTCTGTCCCACCTTTGGTAAAGATCAGTCAATACGGGCCCAAGTTAATTCTGTCATATTTAGGCTTTATTTTCATTTTGTTAATCGTTTTGTTTCAGACACTTTGACAAATTCAGCAGCAGCTATCTCTTGAATTTCAGAATAAAATGCACAGCTTTCTCATTGCCATGGGAAGGAGCTCAGTCTTTAACGTTAGAGAGACATAGTACCTAAATATGCATTTATGGCATTCAGTGTTGCTCTGGATAGACAAGTCTGAAATGTCAATCAATTGAAAGGCAGTTGTTTGGCTTGGTTTAACTATGAGTGGGCATTACTGTGAAAAACTACACAGCGAAAATTTCCAGTATGTCAGGGATTTAGCTTTACTGTCTGTAGGACCCTTACATATGTCTGGGTGTATTAGGTCATTGTGGGAAATGCTGCAAGTTAATAAGTATGATTACTCTATCTACACTGGACATTAATATGATTTTCACAAAGTTTCCTGATCTGTCAGGTATTTTTTTCACAGTATTAGACAAAAGACAAGCCCATATGTAATATCACTCACACACACGGGGCATTAAAACTGGTTGGTTTAACATGGGTTTATCCTCACGAATGCTTGAAATAATAATCAACTGTTTTATTTGTATGGGAACCTAAATGCTAATAAAGCACGGGTTAATTTACCTTCTAACAGACAGACTCAGGTCACTGGCTGTGTGACGACAACAACAAACAGTGGCAGCAACTAGCGGACGTACTCACCGCTGCTAACGTCAACTCCATCTTTGACCGGGATGCAGTGTCAATCCAATCCCTCTCCTGCTACTGCCGTTTCGAAAACGGTTAATTTCAGCCAACGTTACTTTAAGAGTAAAAATGAGACAACAGCCATGAGTCACATTTCAACAATAAGGTCACTGTGGCAGTCCTTAAGAAGCCGGTAGCCGCAAGCTAGTTAGCTGTCAGAATACACGAAGGTGAAGTTAGTGACACTGTCAACAGTCTCCCATGACAGACTGCAACATTGACAAGCACCGACTGCCTCTGAATCAAATATAGCAACAAATCCTTACAAAAAATGGTATTTTAAAGTCAAATGCTACAGAATACGGCAGCTGAGATCGATCGCCTAAGCTTCAGCATGCCAAGTAGACTGACTAGCTACAGCACTGTGGCTAACAAAATTAGCATGGTAGCTCCTCTTACCTGACTTTAACATCTGTTAAGGACCGACGGAGATGATGGCCATCCCAGGCAGCTTCAGGAACGCCATGTTCTGTATTTATTATGACTATCTGCTTAAGTTTCGTCAGAGTCTAACGTTAGGAAACGCTTAAATTTCCAGGCTGAATAAAGAACTTTCTGGCAAGATTGGTCAGCTAATGTTGGTGTACGCTCACTCTAGAAATTTAACTTCAGTCTGGCTCTTTCTTCCAGGCATATGTAACGCTGTTAATGTCCTGATGTGGATCATGTCCCGAAAGTTGTTTTTTCCGTGAAGAAGAATGCAACCGAAGTGCCCCACGAAACTGACGGACGTTATCTCCTCTACGCTGCTGCGGCTGTTAGCATCTGGCTAGCAAAGTTCACCACCTGTAAAGCGTCAGCAGACAACTCACTGTCACACTGAAGAGTCACGTTACCGACACAATATTTAACCGCGTGCACTTATCGGTTTGGTCAAACATGGAAATGGGTCAGGATGAGAAATCTGCATGATAACACACCCATGTATACAAAAAATGTAGATCATATTCTGGTGTTTCGACGCTAATTTAGAATTTCTTTGACCATGCAGTTGTACTGGTCTAAGTTTACCCTTTAGCCCTGGCACCATTCAAACAGCTGAAGCAGCGCGTTCACGATAAGCTCGACCCAGAGACACTGTTCTCGAGCCACTAGGGTACTACGGAGAGCGCAAAGGCTCAAAACTAACTTTTTTTTTTATTTTATTTATTTTTTATTTTTTTGTCTTTTAAGGTGGTTTTACCTGTTTTTCTAAGTATGAAAGGCAAATGACATGATCTTCTAATAATGTTTTGACGATGGGATAAAACAAAAAAAAAATATGGGGAAAACAGAAGCTATTGACACAACCAACTACTGTTATACTATTGATAAATAACATTACATTTGGAGTTTTCATTATGAAAATTGTCAATTTTTGGAAGACATATGATATTCACAAAATCACATTGGCCAAAAGATAACTCTGTTGTCCACTTCAGTTTTTACAGTGAACTATATATATAACAAGTGTACTTTGACCCCAATTTAATGAGAATGGTCCAAGATAATTGTACATGAAAAAAAAAAAGTTTTTAGGATTCATCTTTGTCATAATACCACTTCCATTTATGTAGTGAAAACACACCCTGAGCTGAGATTGTTACTGTCAGATACTGCTCGCCTGTGTTCAGTAACATCTGGATAAATCATGGGATTTATCAGCCTGCTCTACCTAAATTTGTCCATCATAGCAGGGTAACACATCCTTACAGCTGAGAGTTGCTGTCAGATGCTTTCCCTCTGTGTTTCATAAGAAAGTAAATAAGTAACCAAAAAAAAACAAAACAAAACAAAAAAAAAAAAACAGTAAAGAGGAGGAAAACCTCCCCCCACAAAATTACAAACACTAGACAGGATAAAGCAAAACAAAGGTCAATTTGAATGAACAAGTCTTAAGATCATTTTTTAAGTTATCTCAACAGCTACCACTGACCAGAAGTCTAAAGGAAGAGAATTCCACAGTGTCGGAGCCGCTGCTTCAGAGGCACGATCACCTTTTCTTTTCAGTCAAGTGGTGAAGGACAACAAGTAATCCCTGGCCAGAAGTGACATATTACTGTCAGACTCATCTGACTTGAAAGAGACATACACTTGAATATTATCAGAGATAACTTTAAAGTTGCTAATAATATACTTTAAGGGAAGCAAATACAAAACAAATAATATAGGACCCAAGACAGATCCACAGGGAGGACCAGAGGTTTCAGACATGTAGGGACCAAATGATGCAGAAAAACTTCTATCTGAGAGAGAGAAGGAGAACCCGTCCACCCACCCACTGCCTAAACCATTCAGTCAGGATGCTGCGAAAAGCTGAGCAAAGATCCAGCAGAAGAGTCTGAAACATTCCACAGTTTAAGTGGAAGGATGAAGATTTTATCTATTTATTTTAAGAGGAGGCTGAGGCATGTTTAAAATACGCTGGGACACATTCAGATTGCAGGGAGCTATTTCTAATAAAGACTCTCATTCGCACTCATTTATAGTGTCATTTAACCAAGGGGATGAATTGGGGGACGGAACAAGTCTGATTTTACACCTCGAGTCACTTTATGCAAAACTGAGGAGCGATGTATGTTGAAGTGACAATAAGTAGACCAGATGAGTAATATCAGAATGAGAAGACAACACCTGAGGCAGAAAACGTCAAAGCTGAGAGGTACTTTCAGATGTGAGAGCAATTTATATGTTTACTGGGCAGAGAATCCAAATTAAAAGACAGGTTGAATACAACGCATATGGTTCCACACTGTGCCTTCCTCCGGTAATGTAATGATGACAGCATAACTGTTCTTTAAGTCTACTGCTTAGGATTTATTCCCAAACGTGAGAACTGTAATTTGACATGAAACAGACAAATAAACAATAAATTACCAAATAAACAAATGTACAAATTGCACATAAATGCCCCTTTTACTTCAAATATGAAATATCTTTTTAACCTTGCATATGACATAGTTTTAGCCTTAGTATAAAAATAAAATGTTTGTTGTCTTGCAAACTTTGTGTTATTTATATAGTACCTTATGAATTATTTATGTTTGTCTTTGTCCAATACTAACTTTCAACTCGTTTTTAACACAACATGAATTTAAGCCTTTTTCTTATTCATGTCATGAACTTGCATATTAATTTCCATTATAATAGAAACATTTTAACTTAAACCTTACATGACTTTATAGCTACATACAAATTAGCAACATTAGCAGCAGTTCACTTCAAAATAAATGATCAAAAACGGAAACAACACAAACCTCATTGGCTGCAATACAACATATAGGGGGTAAGGCTTCTTCTGGAGGACTTTTAGACACTTGACAATAATTTTCAAACACTTCTAGACACTTGACAAACGAACCTTTTTTTCTGACTATTTTCGTACAACGTCCTTGCATTAATACGGTCCCACCGACCCACTTGCAGACACATAGTTCCGGCTTTATGTCTTTGGGGGTAGGAACCAAAGATCAACTAATGTGTCAATGAAAAAACGAACTGCAAACGTGAGGCAGTTACACATACTCTTCAGCGTTAAATCAACACTTTCATTCTATTTAAATACTTAACACTATGACAGAGTCCTGTCTTTAACTCACAAAAAGAGTTAAGTAACACAAAATGATTAGACAAATAGCACTGTGCTGAGTTACTGTTTTTACTATTTCGGTAGTGTTACTTTCACTCCCTGAAATGTCAAGCTATCTATACTGAAAAAATGTTAAATTAATGTATAATGCAGAAACTGTCATCTGAAACACTGTATGATCAAATGGTCCATACCCCTTTTGTTTGAGGGTAAAGGTTTCCCAGTGATAAGCAATGGCTATCTGATACTTTTTAGTGGCTTGGTTCTTTTATTGAACATTTTAAAAGAATCTTCAAACAGCTTGTGTTTGGCTTCAAACCTCATAGACCACATATATTACAAGGGGACAATTTTACACTATGAATCCTAAAATCCTTGATTATATCTGCCTGATCTGGGAAAAGAGAGGGAGCAGGTCCTAGAACAGACAAACCAAACACTGGCTCCAGAGAGAACCTTTTGAGACGAGGGGTATTCAGTTTGTTGCAATCTGTGGACACACTGCCAGATGCCATCGAATGGTTCACATTGGAACATTAAGTCCAAATTAGTTAGATAGTTGATGACTGTCTTTTTTAAAACTGGCAGTTGTGGTGCATACTATGCTTTACACTCTATTAGGCAGACACTGCAAGACCAGCATTTTTAATGAGACAAGCAAGTTCGACAAAACAAAAGAAAAAAAAAAAAGAAAAAAAACAAGACAAGCCCACAATGCTGATTGCTTTGGTTGCTTTGTGGGTAAGGCTGGTGTTGTAGATGTCCAGGAGGGAGGGGAGTGAGGCACCAGTGATCTTTCCAGCACAGTGATGCAGCTGGTCATGATACTTTCAATGGTGCCTCGGTAGTAAGAGCACATGGGCCTTGTGCTCAGTGTGATGGTCCTTGGTGTGGTTTTGCTGACCTATAGTGCTTGTGATCTGTCGGTGATACTTGTAAATAAAGGCCCCCCCATTCATGATGTAGCTTCATGGCTGCCCCGCAGAGCTCAGCAACAGCATGGGTTCAGAACCCTGGACAGAGATCGCAGCTACCAGCTGATGTGTGTTCAGAACCTCGGACAGCGAGGGCCATACAAGACTCACGTGAGAAGAAGACAAGATGCTCCAACTGCACTCACCTGGGGGAGCAGAGACACAGCTGCAGCCAATCACAAAGCACCCTGCTGTACTGCAGAAGGTGCTCACCTGTGTATAACAGTCAATTCTCTAAAATGACGTCACTTTAACTAATAGCATAAATGAGGCAAGTAATCACAACAAATTCGATAAACCATGAAATCTATGCAGATTTATCATGACTGTTCTTGACACTGTACTGCTGTGCATTGTTCAGGTACTTACTGAGTACAGTGTCTTTCGCTTTTAAACGGAAATTCTTACAGGCGATGTTGTCTGTAATTCATGCTGTTGTCCGGTAAGTGGCGCTAATGTGCCAAAGAGTTAATCATCAACCATCATGAAAGACCAAAGAAGAAGAAGAAGAAAAAGACCCTCCTGTGTTTTCTAACACGTCCTCGGACAAGGCTTAAATTCCTGGGAGTAGGGCAGCTCGAATAATTGAGTATCTGACATTTGACTTACAACAATGAGCGGCAGAGGAAAGGGAGGCAAAGGGCTCGGTAAAGGAGGTGCCAAGCGTCACCGTAAAGTTCTCCGTGATAACATCCAGGGAATCACTAAGCCCGCTATCCGACGTCTGGCTCGCCGTGGTGGTGTCAAGCGTATCTCCGGTCTCATCTACGAGGAGACAAGAGGTGTGTTGAAGGTCTTCCTGGAAAACGTTATTCGTGATGCAGTCACCTATACCGAGCACGCAAAGAGGAAAACTGTCACCGCCATGGATGTGGTTTATGCTCTGAAGAGGCAGGGTCGCACTCTGTATGGATTTGGCGGTTAAGCCACTTGTTTTCCAATGCCCTAAATACAAAGGCCCTTTTAAGGGCCACACACTTAATGTGCGAAGAGTAGATTTCTCTATGGTCACTTTAAAATCATCAATGTTTGACGGTGATTGAGAGTTAACTTAAACATTTGTTAAATAATTTTAGATTTCATTGTTTTGTCATGTTACATACCCATAATGCACTAAAAAATCTAAATTTTATTTATATGAATAAATACATGAACGATACGTGAAATGTATTTATTAAGATTAATTGATTTATTTTACTTGGCCGTTATTCCCATAGCTGCACTGTTGCAGGACAATCTTGAGTGCATTGCAAATTGATAAAGATACAATTACTTATAATAGGTTCCGCTCCGAAGCGTCGGCATGGTACGACCTATCACCACCTATAATATCTGGCTGTTTAACAGTTTTTTTAGTATGGGAAGGGAATGAACCTTTTTGTGAACCTTTTGGCTGGAAGGCTTCAAGGAGCTTCATCTCACCATCGCTACAAATATCATAGCGCTCATGTCGGTCACGTGATACGGTAGTAAAAAAGTAAGCCCACAAGCTCGCAAAAATGAGTACAAACCTCTTTGGAGAGCTTCTCCGGAAAGGGGAAGAGCCTACAACTTCCAAGAAAAAGAAACTGCATTTAAGAGACCATATCAGCAGTTCTACTTAAAATACGGTATTCAGGGGCCTCATTTATCAACAGAAGTGTGCGTACGAACATTCCCACGCAAAGTATGGGATTTATCAATTTGTACTTGTGCGTAGAAAAATGTGTAAATGTAGGCACAATTCTTACCATGCGTGTGCACAAAACCTGGTGGTAGAACAATGGAACTACAAATAGAACGCACTAAAGAGTCACAGTATTCAGCAATCTCAAACATCACACATGTTCCCTGTTTCCTCTAATCAATAAAATATTTCAATTTGTAATCCTGATCCTTTATTTCAAGATCTGGTTGTTTCTTGTTGGTTGTGCAGCAGTGCCTCCGTCAGCACCCTCGCCCCTCCAGGATGCACCGATTGGGGTTGGGATGGCCCCAGCTGCTTCTGTTCCACAGACTCCCCCGGCTCCTCCGCCCCCGCCGGCTCCTGAGTGCAAGCGGAACTGGCTTGAGTTTTTGTGTTATTGAAAGGACACCACATTATCATCATGATCATAATCTTCACAATTTAAACTAAATAAATGTTTGTCAAACACCTCAGCCCAGCCTTTGTTCTACCTGCAGTGTGACTGGTTGATGGTACAGCCATGAGAGCATCTGTGTCTCCATCAGGAATGATCCCACGTAGTGTTGTGTCCCCGATTATGCCAACAATACGAGCATCCATGGGTGACAGACTAGTTTCTGCTTGTCCTCCTCCAGTTGCAGATGATTCGTGTCTGTGGGCCGTGACACGTTTTTTGGCATTGATTTTGATGTCAGACCATTTCTTTTTTATTTCTGACACTGCTCTTTCCTCTGACCCAACAGCATTAACTGCAACCGTTACTTTCTCCCAAGCCGAATTTTTTCTTTTGTTGGCAGCACCTGCATTGAGTGATCCAAATAGTATTTTCTGATGTGCATCCACTTCTCCAACCAATACTTCTATCTTGGTGTTGGTAAAATTCCTTTTCTTCGCCCTCTTTGCCATGATTTCAGAGAGGACAAAAGTCCATTCACATGTTTTAGAAGGGATTCCTGCTACCATATATGGTCAATTGGAGGCGTTTCTGAATGCAAATGATCCTACATATGCACGAGCAGGGTAGTTTAGAACCTTGTCTACGCACAGTTGATAAATGACTCCCCTGGTGACCATGGCAGGTTCTCTGTGGTGCTGATTCCCAGGAACCTGAGACTGTTCACCTGCTCCACCTCACCTCCACTGATATAGAC
>JBBMOE010000081.1:357477-430763 GCA_037975065.1 Chaetodon trifasciatus
CGGTGAATGTGTGAGGTTTGGAGGCTCCCCAAACCAAAAGCAGAGAGCATCAGAGCTCTACATGAGTTCAATATGAAGAGACACGAGTCTGCTATCGGCTCGCTTCACCGTCAGCCTTCAGCACTTGTCCCACATTTAGTTTTGAGTGTTTTATCGGTGAAGAGAAAACACAAGTAGGCCGACATTGAGACTGCACCGAGGAGAGCCGGCCTGGATTGAGTCTCCACGGTTCTCATGCTGTGTTTAAGTCCACCCTCCTACTCCGGATTTTCCTCAGTCCAGTCTGACTTCAATACCGTACAGAGTCGGAGTTCAGAGAGAAAATGGCAGAAGTAGCACCAGCTCCAGCCGTCGCTCCGGCGAAAGCAGCGAAGAAGAAAACTACGAAGCCGAGAAGACCCGGTCCTAGCGTGAGCGAGCTCATCGTCAAAGCTGTGGCCGCATCCAAAGAGCGGAGCGGGGTATCTGCAGCTGCCTTAAAGAAGAATTTGGCTGCTGGTGGCTACGATGTGGACAAGAATAAGTCCCGCGTCAAACTCGCCATCAAGAGCCTGGTGGCCAAGGGGACCCTGGTCCAGACCAAGGGGACTGGGGCATCCGGTTCCTTCAAGATGAGCAAGAAGGTGACAGAGCCTAAAGCGAAGAAACCCGCCAAGAAAGTCGCTCCGAAAGTCAAGAAAGCCCCCGCAGCCAAGAAAGCCCCCGCGGCCAAGAAGCCCAAAGCAGCAGCAGCTAAGAAGCCGGCAGCCTCTAAGAAGTCCCCGAAGAAGGTCAAGGTGGCTAAGAAACCCGCAGCGGCTAAGAAAACAGCCAAGAGCCCAAAGAAGGCCTCAAAGCCCAAGACACCTAAGAAAGTGACCAAGAAGGCTCCTGCAACCAAGAAAAGTCCCGCAAAGAAGGCTGCTAAGCCCAAAGTCAAGAAAGCAGCACCCAAGAAGAAGTAAGCTGTTATTCGTGAACGTCTCGGAAAAAAAGGCTCTTTTAAGAGCCACCCACATCTTTTCTAGAGCGTATTCTTTGTCGATAAACAAACAAATTTTGTCATCATTGTATATTAGAGAGTAACAAAACGTCACGTGTGTAACAACTAACTGTATTCTTATCTAATTGCTCCACAGGTTAGAAAGTGTACGTTCAGTTTGTCTGAGTTCCTGTTGTACTCCGCAGTTCCCTGTATTGACTACTGGCTAATAATGGGTCAGTGGGTATTCATTGGCCTTCATTCTTCCTTTCAGAGCTGAGACAGGGTCAGTGCGTTGCTACAGTGGCATCACTTTCAATTCCCAAGTCGTGATCGATGGATACAAACAAGTTATATATGAGATACGATTATAAATTAGTTATTACTTGTGTTAAAGTCACTTGATTTATGGCTAGAATGAATAATATTTCAGGCTGGACACCATCCTGCATGATGCCAGAAGAGAAGCTGTTATTACTGTCATAATGATGAAACGCAGCAGCACCTCCAGCACCCAGCAGCTCAGGTAGTCTGGTCTGAAATGCAAGGCCATGGACTGATTTTTGATTAGAATTACAACTCTGTCAGGTCTGGACTGCAACAACAACAACAACAACAAAAAGCGTGTGATTACATTTCCAGAGACGACCAGTGGGCTATGAAGGAAGCATATGGCTTTCCTGGTTCCTTCATTCAAATGGTAAGGTGTCTGTGTGTCAAATCAATCAGTCCCTTAAACGTCAAGTGTTTTAAGTCTAAGTTTTAAGGAGAGGTGTCAAGCAGGAATGTACATTGAAAGCTACTTAAACATCACCAAAATTTCGAGTGCAATGAGTTGAACGTAGTGAAATTCTAAGATTCTTAGAATCACGTTTTTTAAGAAGCCTAAGCCTAGATCCTATGAAGATACTTAAGTTACTTAAGCAGAGAAGGAATTGGTGGAAAGGGAGGGTGATGGGAGATGGCCGTGGTTAGTGACACAGCGCACGCACGCACACACACACACACACAACCACACACACAAAACGCTGTAAAGGTGAGAAAATGACTGACCGCAGGAAATGCAGTAAAATTTGATAGGTTTTGTAAATTTGTAATTTTACACATAATTTTACACTATTTTGGTAATAAATCAATTTAAGCAACGAAAAAAATCTGAGGAGCCACCGAACCGAAAATGAATTCCCATCACTAATGTTGCTACAGCTGGTTGAGTTACTTTAATGCGGCTAAGCCAACAATCACAGAAATTTGTAAAAACTGAGCAATTTTCTCCCATTAACAGGGTGATTGAATTTCACAGCACTAAAACAAGTTAATATAATTCAGTTCACTACATTCCCCTCTGACCGTTTCAGTGCACTAGGTTTCATGGAACAGCTCAAATTATGACAAGTGGGTGGTCCTGAAAAGGACCTTTGGGTTGCGTAGATGTCAAGGTTTACTTGGAGCTGGTGTACTTGGTCACAGCCTTGGTGCCTTCTGACACGGCGTGCTTGGCCAGTTCACCGGGCAGCAGCAGGCGAACGGCGGTCTGAATCTCCCTGGAAGTGATAGTTGAACGCTTGTTGTAATGAGCCAGACGTGAAGCCTCACCGGCGATGCGCTCGAAAATATCGCTTACAAAAGAATTCATAATGCCCATGGCCTTGGAAGAAATTCCGGTGTCAGGATGGACCTGCTTCAGGACCTTGTACACGTAGATGGCATAGCTTTCTTTCCTAGTTCTCCTTCTCTTTTTGCCGCTCTTCGTAGCCTTAGAGACGGCTTTCTTGGACCCCTTCTTCGGTGCTTTCGCTGGCTCAGGCATCTTCGTTCCTCTTGGATTTTCCAACACGGATGAAACGTGTAGCCTCGAAACGCTCTCTATGTATGTGCGTGATGCAAATGTAAGTGTAGTGTTGCTCTCGTACCATTGGCTGAGTTGTTGCGCTCGAGACTGGGCAGGTGCTATAACAAAGCCACCGTCAAGATAGGGGACGCCGTAAAAACTCTGTAGAATACACGTACAATTGCCGTCTATTCTTCAAGTAGGCCACAACACAGCTGAATTTCGGCTGTCAAATTTACAAGATGTATACCATATCCCAAGTATAACCAGCCATCATTTGGCTATGGAACTACTACATACATACGCTACAATATGTATAAAACGCCATAAAATAATGCTTTTTCAACATAAATGTAACATGTTCTCAATTAAATCCGTTTCAATAATGTATGGCTAATTTGTTACAAAACCTTTAAAACAAGAATATGTTAAACAATTTGTCAAACATGATGGATAGATAAAGGATTTTGGACAAACATTATAAATAGGAACATTTTAAACCAGTGGACATATTAAAACATTATGCCTTGCACTGGCATGAAATGATTTATGATTTTACTAATGACCATACCTCTTCATCCATTTCAGGGAATGTTCTACTATTATCTTCTAATTCTTCCTTGGCTTGGCATTCTATCCTTCATGACCTCATAGGTTCTCTATTCTAAAGCAACAATGTAGACCAAAAAAGGCCCATCATGAAAAAAGTCTTCCAAATAGATTCTCCTGTCCTATATACCCTTGCTGAGTGTATTTTGATGATTTTCCACTATTATAATTTGCTTGGGGTCTGTGGTTGCACTTGCAGGTCACAGGGGCATATTTCAGCTGACCAGGACTCTCCCAAGCTGGGGGCATGTTGGGTACTTTACTGAGGACGGTCCATTTTGGACCTATACATATTGTGATCTGAGCATAAATGATTGTTATAAAATACACCACAGGTTGTCTTACAATCATATCCCATAATAAATCTAGTTGACAGTAGTCCATATAACATGCCTGCAGTTTCAAAAGACACACATATTTCTGTTACTGTCACCTAGGGAGCCTTTACTGTATCATACAATTTAACCTATTCTATGACATACATGTGAAAAAAGGAATGCACATGATTGTTGGCCTACAATCTCTCTTGTCACTGTACTATCTTAAAATATACCAGTCTCAGTTTTGGATTATATATCAGCAAACTCTTCAATATAGTGGAAGACTATTTGGGTAAACTAGAAATATACACAATGCAGACATGTAGTGTGTTTTACATCATAGTGTTTTTTCACTAATCTTTTTGAATGAGGAACTGGTTGAACTTATTTATCAGTTGATCAGTAGAAGGAAAAACAACTCCATTAAAAAAAAAAGTGTGTGGCTCTTAAAAGAGCCTTTTTTTGTATTTATAGCGAGCACATTTACTTTGTCTTAGCGGGCTTCTCAGTCTTCTTGGGCAGCAGCACAGCCTGAATGTTGGGCAGCACACCACCCTGAGCGATGGTGACTCCGCCGAGCAGTTTGTTGAGCTCCTCGTCGTTGCGGACAGCCAGCTGCAGGTGACGGGGGATAATACGGGTCTTCTTGTTGTCGCGGGCGGCGTTTCCAGCCAACTCGAGGATCTCAGCAGTCAGATATTCGAGCACGGCTGCCAGGTAGACGGGGGCGCCGGCACCCACACGCTCGGCATAGTTGCCTTTGCGAAGCAGTCTGTGGACACGGCCGACTGGGAACTGCAGGCCTGCACGAGAAGAGCGAGTCTTTGCCTTGGCTCTGGCCTTTCCGCCGGTTTTGCCTCTTCCACTCATGTTTTCAGTACTTTCCAGAGATTAGGAATCTAAGAAAATGTGACGCCAATAACCGCAACGCTTCATTATATGTCCGCGAGCGCGCGCACGATTCTTGCCAGACCAATCACAGAAGAAACTTCCAGCAGTGGAAGGCTTTGAACGGCTTTCTCGCCAATAAGCAGCTGCTATTCTTGTTGTGGGTCGCTCCTCCAGGCGGTGCTGAGCTCCAATAGGAGACTTCACCAATCAGGAGGCGGAGGTCTGAAGTAGCGTCATCATTTCGTAGCCGGTCCCACACTTTAAGAGCAGCGCGTCTGCTCTGGTCTCTACATTTTCTCCTGTTTGATAAGAGAAAAGCAAAACTATGGCAAGAACTAAGCAGACAGCTCGTAAGTCTACTGGAGGCAAAGCCCCCAGAAAGCAGCTGGCTACTAAGGCAGCCCGTAAGAGCGCCCCTGCTACCGGCGGTGTGAAGAAACCTCACCGTTACAGGCCTGGCACCGTGGCTCTGAGAGAGATCCGTCGCTACCAGAAATCCACCGAGCTGCTCATCCGTAAGCTGCCTTTTCAGCGCCTGGTTAGAGAAATTGCCCAGGATTTCAAGACCGACTTGCGTTTCCAGAGCTCCGCCGTCATGGCTTTGCAGGAGGCTAGCGAGGCTTACCTGGTCGGCCTCTTTGAGGACACCAATTTGTGCGCCATCCACGCCAAGAGGGTCACCATCATGCCCAAAGACATCCAGCTGGCTCGCCGCATCCGCGGAGAGCGCGCTTAAACTGTCTCACTACCACCACAACAACGGCTCTTTTAAGAGCCACCTCAATTTTCTATGAAGAGCCTCTCTCTCTGCTGTTAGGGTTCTTTAACGTTTTACATCTGTTAAGATATTGATCAGAACTACTCTAGAATGACAATTTTGAGTATATTTCCAGTTTCCCATTGAGTTTCTTCTCTTATTTAGATTGCTATGTGCTGACCGTCAAAATAAAGTCACCAGGTGCCCATAGGCCAATTAATTTCTGTATTTCAGGATGTTAATCATGGTGGATTGCTTTATCTAAAAGAAAGGTGAATTAGAAATGTTTGCACTGCTGCAGAAGCCTGAAAAAAGAGCTGCCTACCTAAAAGGCTTAAGGAACTTTTGATGGTAGGTTATAGTGTGCATATTTTAATACTGTTACTGAAGAGAATATCAGTCCAGAGGTAAATTCTTAAGAGAAATTTGTAATAACCATCTTTAATTTAAATAATTGGTTTTCTCTGGAGCCTCAGTGAACAGAGCATACTGGAAATAATGCACAGTGTTAACATAACACCCTAATCACAGGAAAGAGAGAAGTTCATTGAATAACTCAGTTAAAGTTATTTGAAAAATCTCAAGGGAAATTAT
Source organism: Chaetodon trifasciatus (assembly GCA_037975065.1). Lineage (NCBI taxonomy): Eukaryota > Metazoa > Chordata > Actinopteri > Chaetodontiformes > Chaetodontidae > Chaetodon > Chaetodon trifasciatus. The sequence continues at coordinate 363,441 of JBBMOE010000081.1, forward strand.
GGGAAATACTAAAACTTAGGATATATATATTTAAACGTAAGAAAATAAACAAAAGTATGTTTCCTAACAAAAATCATTATATTAGTATAAAGCAAATGAAATGCAGATCTGCAGCAACAGAAGAAATCACAAATAGATATAATATTAAAGACTCAAATAACAGAGGGGCTCTCTTTCATGCTATCAAATCAGGACACAGATGACTCCAAAGTAATTTCATAAAATCCATGAGAAACAAAGATGGAAATGTCCTGGTCTGTGAAAGGCAAAAAAGACAAGAAATAAGAGAATTATGTTCCAGTACCTACAATAAAACAGATATAGATGAAATAGATATATAGACTCTATGAACTCTCTATATTATTGTTAGAGTTACATATTTACTCTCATCTCTTTATAAGCTACATACACATGGTCACACAACTAACATGCCCGCCAGTAACTTTAAGCTACACACACATAGTCACACAGACAATATGACCTTTAGTAACCTCAGAAAACACTGAAAATGAAACTTAACATATCTCCAGTAACACACAATTTACATATAGAGGAGAGTCTAGACAGCCCACATGTTTTGACCAATTTTGCACAATTCCACTCATTCTATTAATTCTATTTGTTCAAGAAAGGTGATGACTCAAATATTGATAACTACAGACATCTGACCATTAGGAATAGATGACAAAATACTTGCTAAAATAATTCTGAATAGACTAAATTGTGTTTTCGACCCAGTTATAGTTGGAGCAAATGTGTAATTAAAGGACAGTTAATCTGGGATCATAAGAGAAATACACATAATTGTGATAAAAACATTTATATTGTGGCTCTAGGCCAAAAAACAGCATTTGCTTATATCTCCAGAGATTATCTGTGGGCAGTGATGAAAGCATGTGGCTTTCTGGGTGACCTTATTCAACATCTCTGGATAATTAAAGCATATGGTGCAAATTAGACCAAGACTAAACAGGAATTTTGATTGGAGAAGAGAGGAACAGGCAACTTAATATTCAAATGTTATTATATTCAAATTAGCTAATTAGTTCACTCATACTTCATCCTGTCAAAAATGATGTGTTAGGCCAATATCCTTCCTCCACATAACAAACAGTAACAGCAAAAAGGGGTTTGGGTGCTATGAATATCAGACTGAGAATAGTGTTACATAGAAAATCTTGTTGAACACTTTGGTACACAAAAACATCTTGTCATTTTGAAGGAATCTCACCTCATGTTCTTGAGTATAATTGTATGTCCTAAAGAATGTGACTCCGCCTTATGCCTTATATATGAGGTGCCTGAGGACAACTAGTACTGATAACAACAGATACTCATGGCACCTCTCTTCCTTATTTACAATGCTTGTAACATTAGCTCCACACCTGACAACAGCATACACATACACACGTTTATCACCTGTTCAGAACAAGATATGTTGTACCAGAACTTGGGAACTGGCCAATTATATTCTGTAACATATATCTGATTATTGTACTGGGTTGGTCAAACCCAACACATAAATATGAACTTTTGTCTGACAACAGCACTCACTTTGGCTGAGATCCTGAGGAAACTCTGACACTCTGATACCAGCGCTGCATTGCTTTACATGTGACCTCAATAAATACTTGACAATAAAGACTGTGAACTGAAGACTTCTCCGGACTGTTCTTGGGCTTCCAAACAAAAGAACCGAGCTTCAGAGCTAACAATACCTTTTATTAAATGTGTGTCTGATGCCATCTCCCCAAATGCTCTCTGGGTTGGAGAGGAAAAGTCTTAATTATATACAACTTACCAAATAATACACTTAAACAATGACAACATTACAAAAAAAAAGGATAAAAAAGACAAAGAAATGACATTCAAAAGACTAAATTATTAGTATCCCTTAAGTAAAACTTAACTAAATGTAGAGTGGTCTGACAGCAGAAAAAGACAACTTCCTTCATTATTGCTCAGAGAAAAAAAATTATGGAAAATTAAGTTTGTAATAGGACTATCCCATTGGAACAGAATATATGATAGCACTTCAGCTTACTTATTTGAACAGCCATTTAAAACCCACTTTTGATTTCGTCAGTACACACCACCAACAGGATAAACTCTTCAGATAAATTAAGTGGCTCTTAAAAGAGCCTTTGCGTTTCAGTAACAGATCAAAAGAGCTTTAACCACCGAAGCCATACAGAGTGCGGCCCTGCCTCTTCAGAGCATAAACCACGTCCATGGCGGTGACCGTCTTCCTCTTAGCATGCTCGGTATAGGTGACTGCATCACGGATGACATTCTCCAGGAACACCTTCAACACACCGCGCGTTTCTTCATAGATGAGACCAGAAATACGCTTGACACCACCACGGCGAGCCAAACGGCGGATAGCTGGTTTTGTTATTCCCTGGATGTTATCACGGAGAACCTTGCGGTGACGCTTGGCGCCTCCTTTGCCAAGTCCTTTACCTCCTTTACCTCTACCACTCATTTTCACTGCTTCCTTGTTAGTATGAGATTGAGTATAGTGTGCTGTCGAAAGGCGGACAGTCCGTATTTATACATTGTCTGCGGACGTCAAAGAGAACGCGAGCTTGACCGGGCCTCAGTGGTCCTTCCTCTATCTTTAGCAGCCAAGAGTGGAAATTGTTCCCTTTAATTGTCTTTATTTGAAGATGATGTAATTTTAGATGGCTTATACTCAGTGTTTACACTATATACATACGTGCATGTGTACATCGTACGTTATTTACAGAAAGAATATACAAATTTATATTGCTTTTTGAGAATGGTTCAGTTTCAGTTTCACGGTGGAAGTGTTAGCTCTGAAGCTCGGTTCATTTGTTTGGAAGCCCAAGAACGGTCCGGAGAAGTCTTCAGTTCACAGTCGAAGTATTTATTGAGGTCACATGTAAAGCAATGCAGCTCTGGACTCAGAGTGTCAGAGTTCCCTCAGGATCTCAGCCAAAATGAGTGCCGTTGTCAGACAAAAGTTCATATTTATGTGTTGGGTTTGACCAACCCAGTACAATAATCAGATATACGTTACAGAATATAATTGGCCAGTTCCCAAGTTCTGTTACAACATACCTTGTTCTGAACAGGTGATAAACAATGTGTAAATGTGTGTGTATGTGTATGCTGTCGTCAGGCGTGGAGCTAATGTTACAAATATCGTAAATAAGGAAGAGAGGCGCCATGAGCACTGTTATTAGTACTAGTTGTCCTCAGGCACCTGATATGTAAGGCACTAGGCTAAGAGTCACATTCTTCGGGACATATAATGATACTCAAGAATATGAGGTGAGATTCCTTCAAAATGACAAGATATTTTTGTGTACTACAGTGTTCAACAAGATGTTCTATATAACAGAAGACATATGAATTTTTGGTGTGACGCATAGTTAGAATAGAAGCATAGAAGGCCTGATTGGTTGATGCAAAAACATGACAGCAACAACAGCAGGGGAAGCCAGTTATGCAAGGTGGTGGCTTCCCAGTGTAGATGCGATGAACCGCGCCACAATTTGAGACCGTGGAAATGCGATAATGTTTGTATGATCACTCTGCTGATGAGAGTTAGACCATCATGAGGTCTACACGGCTGCATTTTTCCAGTAGCCAAATATCTTTATGGCGTTATAACGTCGGATGGAAGATGTTTATTGTTTGTAATTTACGTAAACCTCAATATTCTGATGACATCATAAAGCTTGTTTCCAGCTTGAAAGCAAGTTAAATAGATATGATTAAATAAAGATATTGCTGGCCTCCAATTAAAATTATTTTATTAGTAGTCCATATTCAAGAGTGGTTTGTCAGTTGAGGGTTTTCTTCTTCCGCTAAAATTGCCGCACGTCATATATGGGTCACTACGGGATTTAGGCATCACCTCAATTGAACAGGAATGTACTCTTTAGGGGAGATGTGGGAGGCTCTTAAAAGAGCCTTTTTGTTGGGACTCGACAGCTTACTTCTTCTTGGGTGCTGCCTTCTTGACTTTTGGCTTGACAGCCTTCTTTGCTGGACTTTTCTTGGTTGCAGGAGCCTTCTTAGTCACTTTCTTGGGGCTCTTGGGCTTTGAGGCCTTCTTGGGGCTCTTAACCGTTTTCTTGGTCGCTGCAGGTTTCTTGGCCGCCTTGACTTTCTTCGGGGACTTCTTAGCAGCTGCCGGCTTCTTAGCTGCCACTGTTGCTGCTTTAGGCTTCTTGGACGCGGGAGCTTTCTTGGTCGCAGCTTTCTTGACTTTTGGAGCAGCCTTCTTGGCAGGTTTCTTCGCTTTTGGCTCGGCCGCCTTTTTACTCATCTTGAAGGAGCCGGATGCCCCGGTCCCCTTGGTCTGGACCAGGGTTCCCTTGGCCACCAGGCTCTTGATGGCGGTTTTGATGCGGGACTTGTTCTTGTCCACATCGTAGCCACCGGCGGCCAAATTCTTCTTCAGGGCTGTTGCAGATACCCCGCTCCGCTCCTTGGATGCGGCCACAGCTTTGACGATGAGCTCGCTCACGCTAGGGCCGGTTCTCTGCGACTTGGAAGACTTCTTCTTCGCTGTTTTCGCCGGAGCAACGGCTGGAGTTGGTGCTATTTCAGCCATTTTCTGTCTGTATTCTTACTTTAGACAGGGAACAAATCAAACCGATCTCATGGAAAATACGGAGCAGGAGGCTGCACTTAAACACAGCATGAGAACCGTGGAGACTCAACCCAGCCCCGCTCTCCTCGGTGCAGTCTCAATGTCGGCCTACTTGTGTTTTCTCTTCACCGATAAAACACTCAAAACTAAATGTGGGGCAAGTGCTGACGGCTGACGGTGAAGCGAGCCGATAGCAGACTCGTGTCTCTTCATATTGAACTCATGTAGAGCTCTGATGCTCTCTGCTTTTGGTTTGGGGAGCCTCCAAACCTCACACATTCACCGTCGCGGCCAGCGCTGCCCAGCGACTTTTCTCACTCATTTCTCTCCGAAAATGTTTTAAAATCCATCACATCTCCATCGAAAGCTGATTTCCCGCTGGCCTACATGTTTGTTCAGAGACTCAAAGTACAAATAGCCATCTGCTGATGATCATTTTGTTATAAAGTGAAGTTATTCTGGTAGCAGCAAACACACTGATGGCGACCGGGGCTGATGGGGCCAGACTTAGTACTCACCGTAACTGACAACATTTCCTCTGCACATGACTGGTTTTAATATAAGAAACGTATTAATGAAATATAAATGAGGATTGCAAATCTAAGTCTTCCTTAAACGGAACACTCTTTCATTGGCACATTTATCATTGCTTGAATATTTAAAAACGTACTTGTCACAACAGTTGTATTCTGCTAATGCTTCAAGTGAGAATTTCGATTTTGGATTCCGCAGAGCTAAGATCAGCTATTAATTTGTTTGTTTGCTCAAAAAGGCATGCAAAAGGATTTAGAAGGAGTCCATTTCACACATTGGACCTGTTGTGTCAGTGGATCAGTGTGTAGATTTTGGTGCACATTACTTCTCTGGCTCTGATAGTGTTGAGCATTACAGAGGGAAGCAGTGCAAAATAATATAATCAATAATATTAAAATTGAAAAAGGGCGCGCGCGCACACACACACACACACACACACACACACAAAGGGCAGATGATTTTAAAAGGCACTGATATAAAAGGCATGATTAACGTTACGTTCTGAAACACATTTTCCCGTTGTTACACATACTATACTAAACTAACAATGAGTGAAAATCAAAGACTGCAACGAGACATATCTCAGCCTGATGTTTGTCAGAAAGCTGTGCCTATACAATATTTACACAGTGACATCTTATAGGAAAGCAATAATGAGCGTCTTATATCCTTTTTCATAATATTTTAACAGTGGACCTGGAGCACATATTGTGTGCATTTTGACATACTGAGGTGAAAGGCTATACTTAGTATACTTCCCTTTGTTACACATGTTAATTATATGTCAGCCTGTGGTGAAATGAGATGGAGTGAGATTGTGGCAGCATCAGAGCTTTGTCAGCTGAGACAACCAAGAGGAAAAGTAAATATTGTGTGGCAGTGCCCAAAACAGCACCGGATCAGCACCTTGGACAGTGACAGTGTGTGCTGAGTGCTTTAAAAATGAAACATATTTGTTATGTTATGAGACTTATGCTCTCATCCATGTTCCACAGATGCATTTCCCCACACCAGTATTATCAAAAGCAGCAGTATCAAAATTTGACCACAGAATTCCAGCAATATTTGTCCAAATGATCCAGTGATGTACTGAGATACAGTTGTCACAAGGTGTGTTTTGGGCCCAAGTGCAGAACCACCACAACTCAGATAAAGCTTGTACTGACTTTAATCTCAGACTTGGCAGGTCCAGATGAGTAGCAACAATACAGAGTCTGTCTTGCACAGTGAATCAGACACCAAGCAGTCACAGGCAGGCAAAGATTTGGGATGTACTGAATACTAAGTTTTAGAGTCTCTTTCAGTGTTTGGTGTGCCAAACATTATTAACTCCATTACTAATCATTTCAATCAATATTTTGCAACTTTATGCAACAGATCATAGTTCAATGAGGATAATTCACTTGTTAAAACTTTTTTTAATGTACATAAAATACAATAGTTTTACATGACATTGATTTTTATTTATTTATTTTACATTTTGAAATGTTTTCTTTTTATGGGTTGATGTTGACAAATTAACACGAGACACCTCTTCTGTTCAGGGTCAAATTGACCCACTGACTGTCCTGTTCATGGTTACCAGCAGCTGAGTTCAGCCCTGTTCTTTTGGACTGTTCTGACCATCATGAAATTTCTCTGTAGAAGCTCCTGACCCAAGTTGCCACTTGTGAAAAAAATTGTTAAAGGTTATGTTGTGCCCCCTGAGACCATGTGCCATATCAAGCACGACCCTCGTACCTTGATTCTTCTCTGGGGCTCTTCCAACCAGCTTTCCAGTGTAAACCTGCATGTTCAATGCATAGCTGGTGTTTGTATCACATGCTGGCCAGATTTTTATGCCGGTTTTAGCTGGTTTGGAAGGCATATATTGCATAGATGGGCAGCAACCTCTGAATGCCACTAGCCTTTAATCCCCTGTGACATTAGGGCCTGGGTTATAGAGTGGTGGAAGTTGCTCCACCCACTTGTCCCACACTGTCCTAATAGCTGCCAGCTTGCCTCTCTCCAGTCTGACAGCCCTTGTCTCTCGATTATCAAATTGGATTACTCTGGAGAAAATATGAAAAATCTCCAGAGACATTGTGGCACAAAATACAGCCCTGCCTGTCTCTGCATCCCACAGACTTGCTGTTAATTCATCCTTTGAATTATAGACCCCAGCCAGGATGAGGACCCCCAAATATGCATGTAAATGCATTTTACCCATATCCTTCCACTTCTTCCCCAAAACACGGTTTCCTTCTTGATTGGTCATTTCGAGAATGATGTTCTCTATTGAGTTCAGCACGACCAGCTCAAAAGTTTACTTGATGGTTGTCACACGAGTCACCGCCTTCCTAGTGGGCCCTGGCACCGTCTTTATTATGTTTTCTGCAGATAGTTTTGTGTGTGGAAAAGCAATAAGGGTGCCAGTGAGCAGATGAGGAAACAGTGGCAGCAGGTAGGAGCACTGAAAATACTGTCACACTTGGTGACCAGAAGGGTCCCAGTGCTCTTCTCATTTATTATAATACTGCTCTGACACAATGACAGCAGAGGGGTGTTCATAAGGCATCAAAAAACAGCCTTAAATTTACTTAAACTGAGCGAGGATCAGTCCGTTTTATAACGCTAGTTTGTAACTACTATGAGTGAACTAAGTCAATGTGTTTGTGGCACATTTGGTATCATCACAGTGCAGCTAACACGTATGCACCGTCCAGATATTTCAGTGCATAGATGGTGGTCATGACTGAATTTCATGGATGGCGGACAGAATCTCCTTGAAAGAACGGAGCCACAGATTAGCATGGTGAGTAGAGAATATACTCATTCAAATCTACACACGGGGACCTACACAGAACACCCTGCACTGTCGTTGCAGTAGTGAAGTGTCGTTCGCGAACAAGCCGGCTGTAAGAGACGATTCTTCGCAGCGAACAAGAGGAGCCGACTCTCATCAAGGACCGTCTTCAGCCATCCCTGCTTTGTTCTACTGAGAATCCATGCAGGCAAGGTCGGGGCTTCATTTTAATGGGCACACCATGTGGCCAATCACATGCGAGGACAGACTAGGATCATACCATTAAAGGGGCAAAAAAAGGGGGAGGCTGCATTTCCAAAGACAGCGAGTGTAGTAGTACAGGCCAGGCATACGCAGCGACAGAGACGCGGGAACCGGATTTAAATACAAGCGTGTCGGGGAAAAAGAAGCAGCATCTGGCTGCATTTCAGTGATATCGGAGACTGCAAAGCTGATTGCAGAATTTATTAGATGAAAATATCCGTCAGAGCAGGCTCAACAACGAACCTGCACAGACATCTAAGAAGCCGACAAGGTGGGACAGAACCACGTCAAATAAACAAATAAATCATCATTAAAGGGCCATCTTTAAATTGAAGACATCAACGAGGAATTAAACCAACAAGGCATCCAAACCCAGAAAGCACACGAATTACAAGTTAAAAGACAGAATAATCAACTAATTTTATCAGAGTGCAACTATCCAACCCAGACAACTCTTAAGCAGTGTTTTATCTGCCAAGGCTTTAACCACACAGCCCACCAGAGCAAAAATGCAACCAAATGTGTCAGATGTGGAAATCATGTGACAAACCTAAACACAAACCAAACTGTGCTAACTACACTGGAAACCACTCTGCTGCTGAAAATGAAAACTCGCAGACCTTTCCACCCTTTGCCTTCAAGTTGGTTATTTCCCAAAAGCCTGGAAATCAGCCCTGGTAGCGATGATCCCAAGCAAATAAAGACCCTCACCTGCCAGTCAACTACAGGCCTATCAGCCTCTTGAGCACTCTTGGGAAATTATTTGAAAGAGTGCTGGCTGACAGGATACAATGCCACCTTGATGCACTCGGGGTCTTGGGAGTCCATCAGGCTGGCTTTCAGAAAAAAAGGAGTACCACTTACAACATTTGAAAAAAACGTATGAGCATGAGGGACTTATTCACGGACTACTGGACTGCAACCTACAACTCCCCAGATAAACAGTGGTGCTCTTGAATAGTTTTTTTTTTTTTAATCAGATTGCAGTGAGAGTGGGAGGATCAACCTCCACCACATTTACACCAGAAGCTGGCGTGCTTGGTGAGTGGTGATGGTGATTGTGAACAACTGGTGATTGTGACCTTTGTAACCCGTGACCTCCTTTTCCCACCCTCTTTTTTCACACCGTCCTCTGGGAACCGCCCAAGCAGAGACCTGCAAATAACCTGCACAGGCCACAGCAGTTTGCCTGACAGCTGACTGCTGGACATCCCGAACCACCATATCCTACATGTCAGTTACATTTTACTTTGTTGAAAATTACAAAAGTGACAGACACACTTCTGAGAACTTGGCAAAGGAGTTGCTCGAAGTGGTAAAACAAAGTGGTTTGCTGTGTTACTGACAATGCAGCTAACATAACTAAAGCAATTAAAATTAATGTCTTGCACACACAATTAACCTGTTTGTAAGAGATGCTCTGAAGGTCATGAAGCCCACTGTGGACAAAGTGAAGATGATAGTGGAATTCTTCCGCAGGAGCACAATAGCCACAGAAGCTCAAATCTACCCAACGACAGAACGAGGCTCAGACGGGAGTGTATTACAAGGTGGAACTCAACCGTTCATATGCGCAGGGATGCAGTGGTAGAGTTAGTGGCTGCTTTCTGCATCCATGGACAGAGAGTTCCACAGAATAGAATTCAAATGTATTCTCAGGAACCACCAAACTTGAGATTCAAAAAGCTGGCCTTCAGTGAAAACAGAGCAGCTGATGGAGCTCTTCAGAGAAAAACTGCAACAGCAGCAAGATACCGCCAGCCAACATAGTGCAGCAGATAATTGCATATTTCACAAGAATCGTTCAATTAGTGATACAAACATGAAATTTGGTACATGTACTCTTCAAGATCTACTCTTTTCAAAAATAATGCTGGCCATGCAAAAATCCAAGATGGCGGTCATTTTTCAAGATGGCTGCCTTGCCTGACCTCATTTTGCTTTATTTCTTTTTCTTTTTCATTGTTGTCTAATGGACTTTTTAAGCTAAAAATGTTTCTTAATGACTAACTTCATGAGTTTTGTTTTAATTATTGCCATAACATACTCAGTGCCTTCCCTACTCTTCAGAGTTTGGGGCTAGAGCACTTGTGGGTTGCATCTGGGCAAGGTCAGAGCCTGCGTTGGATCAGTGTACTGTTGCCACTGTGGCTGCCACCAGACTTGACATGTTTGCCAGAAATTGCCTTACGAGGCAGCTCTGCTCAGCTCTGCTCCAGCACACCAGGCATGCTGCCTATGTTTGGGCCCAAGCAACCAAATGTCAGCCGGAAGCACAGAGTCCTGCTGACTGGGGATGGCAGAAGGTTGGTGAAAAATGGCATGTGTTCTGGGCAGCCAACTCCCCCATAGTCAAGAGTTGCCAACAGCTGACCAAATGCAGCTGCAGTCGTGGCAGGTGCAAGTGCTACAGGCTGGGTCTCACCTGTACAGCTCTGTGCACTTGCAAATGCAAGGTGTGACTACACAAAAAAAAATTAATTTTGTATTTTGTCTGTCTCTATTAGTAGCTGAGATATGGCGAAATTTGTCTTTTGCGGTGGCCATCTTGGACGCTGTCTTGGTTAAAGTCTAATCAACTGCCATGGACAAAATTACCTTTGCTTGCTATTTTAGTGTCCAAAAACCTGGACTTAGAAAATAATTGTCTTTTTTTTTCTTCAATTCTATAACCTGTTACAATGGGGGCTCAGTGTGATATGTCAGCCATCTTGGGAAAATGGTCACCATCTTGGATTTTTGCATGGCCAACAGGTTTTTTATTTTAAAGTAGGCTTTGAAGAGTACAGGTACCAAATTTCATGCTTGTATCACCATTTGAACAATTATTTAACTTATCTGCTTCACTAACAGGCAACGGGACCAACAAGAGGAGCCACAAGCATCTGCTATTTGGAGGTTCTTTCATGAACAAGCAACTGGAGACACTACAATAAAATGCAATACTGGAAGTGAGATCTTATATTGAGGAGCCTCTTTTCCAGAGAAGTGCAGACCCACTGAGCTGGTGAGAGACCAAGGCTTCAGTCTACCCACATCTTGTGATGACTCAGAGACTGTGGGTTGTAGCAACATCAGTCCCCTCAGAGAGAAGAAACAGGATCAACCTCTCAAAGCTGAGGCACTTGTTTTTTCTTAATGCCAATCTTCAGTCTTCAAGACCAGTGTCAGCATCACAGAGGACTAAAACTTTTGTTCATACTTTGTTGTGTGATTTTTTTCATTGTAAATGGTTAAGTTTCTAAATCTACATACAATCAGACAGACATCAGACAGCGTGGGGGGGGATTATAGACTCAGCTCACACAAAGAGAGAGCCACAACAGAGACAAAATGCTGAAAAGGTGAGAAAATGGGTGACCGCAGGAAATGTAGTAGAAATTGACGTAATAGTTTTACATTTTTTCATTAGTACAAAAAAAGAAAAAGTCGAGATACTGTAAAGCCGAACAAGCTGGAATTTCCATCATTAACAATAACAATTGTCTATCATCTGAACAAGACAACAGACATGCAACCATAAAGAACTTTGCTCTTTGCGCAGAAGGTGTGTGGCCCTTAAAAGGGCCTTTGAATTTAAGGAATGAAAAACAAGTAGTTTAACCGCCGAAACCATACAGAGTGCGACCCTGCCTCTTCAGAGCATAAACCACGTCCATGGCGGTGACAGTCTTCCTCTTAGCATGCTCGGTGTAGGTGACTGCATCACGAATAACGTTCTCCAGGAAAACCTTCAACACACCGCGGGTTTCCTCGTAAATAAGACCAGAGATACGCTTGACACCACCACGGCGAGCCAAACGGCGGATAGCGGGCTTTGTTATTCCCTGGATGTTATCACGAAGAACTTTGCGGTGACGCTTGGCGCCTCCTTTACCGAGTCCTTTACCTCCTTTTCCTCTACCGCTCATTGTAACTGCTTCGTTGTTAGATACCGGATATGTTCGAATAACTGTACTCCCAGGAATTTAAATATTGTCCGAGGACGTGTTAGAAAACAGAGGAGGGTCTCTTTTTCTTCTTCTTTGGTCTTTCTTGCTGGTTGATAATTAACTCTTTGGTACATTAGCGCCACCTACTGAACAACAGCATGAATTAGAGACAATATGTCGCCTGTAAGAAACAGATGCAGGCTGATGAGTCTTCTTTGGTCTCTCATGATGGTTGATAATCTGACTCTTGTAGTCAATAAAATACCAGTCCCTTAAACCTTACCTTCAAGTGCACTTTCATGTAGAGAAATCTGTGGAGCACAGCTCCCTTTCTTTGAAAATATATTGATTGTAATAAACATCACATGAGAACATGTTGAGCATTTTGTAATGATTACTTTAACCTCAAGGATAGAACTTTTTGGATTTGTCACATAAACCTGTACATTCATAAATCCAGTCTGTGAAACTTAATCACAGATCCCAAATCATCACAACAACCAAAACTATAGTTTGTGATGAAGATGCTGAGGTCACATGCTCAGTCACATCTGGCTGAGCTCATATCCTGGGTGTCTGTATGAGATGGCAATGGAACAAAATGCTCTTTGTATCATCTGATGATGTCTGTTGGTCTGCCAGCTAATAATGAACAATGTGCAGAGTGAGTCAGCACCATCTTGGTATCTTTAATCTGTACCAACTATCCTGGTGTGAGCTGACGTCTCTCACGCTGTGTCTTTTGCTCAACACTGAAGTGTCAATCAAAATCAAAACCACTACAGACACACACAAAGTTAGAAATAGAATACACAGAAAGCATAACATCAAGTAAAATACAACATTTTATGAGAAGTGCAGCAGTGCATAAGTGTGAGGCAAAGCCCCAAACTATCAGGTCCCACCGCCACACAGGCAATTCTCTCCTAACTTAGGTGGGTGCATTGTCAGATGATCTTGGTCTCCCCCAGCCTCTGGCCTCATTGCTTCCACAGGGTGCACCGATGATGCTCTCGGTGGTTCCACAGTAGAAAGTGTGCATGATGGGGACTGGTGCTCTGGCTCTTTTCAGTCTGCAGAGGAAGTAGAGGTGCTGCTGAGCTCTCCTGGCCAGTGAAGAGGTGTTGCTGCTCCAGGAGAGGTCCTCAGTGAGGTGCATGCCCAGGAACTTGGTTCTGCTCACTCTCTCCACAGCAGCACCATTGATGGTCAGTGGGGGGGTGCTGGGTGTAGGCTCACCGGAAGTCGACAACAATCTCTTTCGTCTTCTCCACATTGAGAGAGAGATTGTTGTCTCTGCACCATACGGCAGGTTGGCTCACCTCGTCCCTGTAGTTTGACTCATTGTTACTGATATGCCTCAGTTCACCAGAAATAGCACCTAAGCACTTCTACAGTGCTATACGAGGGCAGCTGTGGCTCAGGAGGTTGAGAGGACTCATCATCAACACTTATCATCAAGTCAGTGGTTTGATTCCTGGTCCCTGCAGTCAAATGAGAGATAATGAGATAATGAGAGATAATAATTTAATGAATTTGCAAAAATTTATAAAACATGTTTTCACTTTGACATGGTTGGTTATTTTGAGAGTAGACTGATTGGGGAAAAAATGCCAATTTTATCCATTTAAAATAACAAAAGGGCAAAAAGGGAGAGATCTGAATTCCTCACAAAGTGACTGTATGTACTGTAGCCATGTATTTCAATCATTCAAATCTATCTATCTATCTATCTATCTATCTATCTATCTATCTATCTATCTATCTATCTATCTATCTATCTATCTATCTATCTATCTCAAGCAATATAGACACATAATAGCTCAATGAAAAAATATTTTTCTCTTTAAAAATCCATATATATGAATACTTTCTTACAGGTAAAGGTTGCTGTGCAGTTTCATTGTATTTGGCCAAAGAGGGGACAGCAGCACAGTGTAAAGTGCAAAGGTTATGTATTTTAAAAATAACAAATGGCACTTTCAAAAAGCCAAATATAAATTCTGTATTATCATGCCCATGCGCTACATCTCTCTACAGTCTGCTTAGTCTGCCTGATAGTCTGATCAGATTTTGAAAATTACTACTTATAAATAACTACTAAATATTAAAGCAATACTTAAAATGTATGCTGTCTTATTTACTTACCAAGACAAATGGCATATTACTCATTTGCTCATCTTGTTGGAGCAAATGTTAATTTATTATTTCACCAATTTGTTAATTCAAATCAATCAAGTCGTCATTTTTGCACCCGTTCATGTGATTATGTATAAATCTTCATAAATACGTTAGAACCAGTTTAAGTTTGAAGTTCAAAACAGCTGGTGCAACAAGCTCAAGCTGTTCAGCACCTCGGACAGCTACCACACAACACTCTCAGGAGAAGAAGACAGGAAGCTCCAACTGCACCAAGCTGGGACAGGTGAGTCACAGCTGTAACCAATCACAAAGCATCCTGCTGTACTACAGAAGGAGCTGCTTGGTCAAAATGTAGCTTTGAAATGCATCTCATTCCATCATATCTCCTTTCACAAAACATTGATTAGAGTAGACTCAATTTTTTTGTCATAGCACCAAGTACAAGTACACTGAAGTGCAAAAAGCAGTTACGTGCAGAATAATGTTTATCTAGAAATATATAAATAACGGGGAGGGGTTTATTTGAATGTGTTAAGGTAAATACAATATCAACAGTTTAACAGTATAAACAGAGTGACATGGATACACCAAGGTACTGTATGTGCAAGAACAAATAATGCTAGTAGTAAACATATACTGAATAAAAAGCTGTATATGTAATGTCAGATAGGTGCAGCGTAGACAGCAGTATGAACATGAACATACTGTAGGGCAGATATATATAGACTATGGACAGTGGTAAAATACTTATGTGAACATAAATAGTGCATTCCGAGAGGAGATGGAGGAAGTCAAAACTAACAGTCCACCTCAAGACTCTACGGCAACAACTCAAAACCTACAATAACGCAGTTAAACAGGCAAGAATTTCTCATTTCTCAAAACTTATCATAGACCATAAAAACAACCCCCGGTTCCTCTTCTCCATCTGATATTTTAACTAGCACAAATTTTAATAAAGTTTTTAACATGCTATCTGACGTTCTTTGTGAGAACTTTGCAGACCACTTCAGAACCAAAATCAAGGACATCAGATTCAGCCTTTTATCCCAACAAGTTTTATCTGTTAACACACTGGAATTGTTGTCCTTGCCTGAGGAAACATTGGAAAGTTTTGCCCTGGTTGATGCAAGGACACTTGGTCAAGTTTCCTCCCAAGTAAAGCCAACAACCTGCCTTTTAGATCCAATTCCCACATCACTTAAAATCATTTTATGGATTCTTCGAGGAACAGTTTTTAAACATTATGAATTGCTCCCTTCAGACAGGTGTCTTCCCCACCGCTTTTAAAACAGCTTGGGTAAAGCCCCTTCTGAAGAAGAGCACTTTAGACCTCAACGTACTTAATAACTACCGACCTATATCCAACCTACCCTTTTTAAGTAAAACTCTAGAAAAACTGTTTTTTAACTGAGTCAATGACTTTTTAAACAAAAACAACATCTTTGAGAGACATGAGTCTGGTTTTACGATAACCACAGTACTGAGACTGCACTTTTAAAGATTTTAAACAATATCAGGTGGAACTTAGATAACAAGAAACTCACAGTCTTGGTTCTACTAGATCAAAGTGCCGCCTTTGATACAGTAGACCATCACATTTTATTAAATAGACTCAGACACCTGGTTGGCCTCTCTGGTACTGTTTTTAAATGGTTCCACTCTTATCTCACAGACCGATGTTTTTATGTAAGTATGCATACTTGTTCCTCAGGAACCCATGAAATTAAGTGTGGGGTTCCCAAAGGCTCAATTTTAGGTCCATTTCTTTTTAATCTTTACATGCTTCCTCTTGAAGACATCATCAGGAGACACGGCATCAGTTTCCATAGCGACGCTGATGATACACAGCTGTACATTGCCGTGTCTCCTGATGACACAGGGCCAATAGATACCCTTTTTTACTGCATTTTAGATATCAAGTCATGGATGGCAGGGAATTTCCTACTGCTCAACCAGGACAAAACAGAGGTTTTATTTATAGGTCCTGAAGGCCAGACTGAGAAACTTTTACCAAAACTACAAGATTTCAAACCAACACAATCTGTTAAAAACCTGGGCGTGACTTTTGACTCTGAGCTGACTTTTATCCCACATATCAACAATATAACAAAAATAGGCTTTTATCATTTTAAGAACATAGCCAGAGTCTGCCCTTTTCTCTCTCACGCCAGCACAGAGGTGCTAATGCATGTTTTTATTTCCTATCATTTAGATTACTGTAATGCCCTGCTCTCTGGTCTTCCCAAAAAGACTATTGCATACCTCCTATTACTGCAAAACTCAGCTGCATGCTTGCTGAAGAAGACCAGAGGGAGGGCCCACATTACACCAGTTTTACAGTCGCTGCATTGGCTCCTTGTCCACTTCAGGATTGATTTTAAGGTTCTTTTACTAGTTTTTAAATGTCTTAACGGCCTTGCACCCTTTTACTTATCTGACCTGCTTTTACCATATCAACCCTCGCGGACCCTGAGGTCCTCTGGCACCAGCCTTTTATCCATACCAAAAGCCAGAACAAAAACTCACGGTGAGGTGGCATTTAGCCACTATGCTCCACATCTGTGGAACAGCCTGCCGGAGAGCCTCAGGACTGCAGAGACTGTTAAAATTTTTAAAAGAAGGTTAAAGACACAGCTCTTTAATCAGGCTTTTAACTGACCTTTCAGTTCTTCTTACGTTTTTATCATTTATCTTATGCTGATGCCTTTTATTTTGCTGTTTTATGTTTTGTATTACTTTACCCTACTTTATCTACTTTACTTATGACCTTCTCTTCTTTTAACTGTCTAATTTATTTTCTAATTCCAGTGTTTCCTCAGGGGGGGTCCTCCACATTGAGAGCTGTGTCTGGTCTGCTGCTGGGGATGCTGTCCTCAGGTCCCTTCGCCCGGCTGGTGGGGGGGCTCCCGACCTTGGTGTGGGGGTCCGCCGGTCTGTCAGGGTTGGGGGGGGGGCCAGGTGCTGGCGCCCCCTGTGCTCATAGTCCGTGATGACTCCTCTCTGTGTGGATGGCCCCAAAGGTGGCATTCTCCTCAATCCTCAATGCCTTGCCATGTCTTGTTACTCCTGCTACTGTCTGTGCTGAGAATGTGTGTGTGTGTGTGTGTGTGTGTGTGTGTGTGTGTGTGTGTGTGTGTGTATGCATGTAGTTGAGTGTGTGTTTGTACATACGGAGAATGGGAGGGATGGGTTTTTACTGTTGTTCTGTTTTCATTTATATTGTTTTAACTCTTGTAAAGCACTTTGTGTTGCATTTTATTATAGATGATAAAGTTTGATTGATTCAGGGCAGGAAGTGAAAACAATGGATGAGATGAAGCAAAGTTCTTACTGAGTTAGTTTAGATGAAATTATGAGAGAAAGGGAGAAACAGAACATTTGCTGGATGTGACCCTTACATTATGGAGGAGTGTTTTTTTTTTTCAACTGAAGTTATGCTGCTAATGAGGCAGCATATATAACTATCTGCTCATTCAGATGCTGCTCTACTCTAGAAAACGAATGATATGTATGGAGTACTAATTTCTTATTGGTTGAGTGCACAACCTTGGGACCAAAATGCTCTGACTGCAAAACAGAAGTTCCTTCTCTAGAGAGCAAAGCACTGGAACAATAACAACCAGTCATGCTAACCAGTTTTCTTTTAAACAATTCTATTTCACCAGAGTTCGTTTCAGGTAATTTTTCACTCAAATCCATTTAACAGCTAATTGTTTTGATTACCTGGTATTTTTGTTGAACCAAATCCGAATTATCATAAGTGTCACTTGTATTAATACTAACTATTAATTTGTATTTATTTTGCACATTTCAAACCATACTATAATAGCATAATAGGATAGTCTCTTCAGATAAATTGAGCGGCTCTTAAAAGAGCCTTTGAGTTTAATAACTGCAGATCATAATGAAGTTTAGCCGCCGAAGCCATACAGCGTGCGACCCTGCCTCTTCAGAGCATAAACCACGTCCATGGCGGTGACCGTCTTCCTCTTAGCATGCTCGGTGTAGGTGACTGCATCACGAATAACGTTCTCCAGGAAAACCTTCAACACACCGCGGGTCTCCTCGTAAATAAGACCAGAGATACGCTTGACACCACCACGGCGAGCCAGACGACGGATAGCTGGCTTTGTTATTCCCTGGATGTTGTCACGGAGAACTTTGCGATGACGCTTGGCGCCTCCTTTACCAAGTCCTTTACCTCCCTTTCCTCTACCACTCATTTTTTTATGTATCTACAGGTTTCGACTAGATGAAGTCTGCCGTTGAAGGCAGGCAGTCCTTATTTATATATTGTCTGCGGACGTCAAAGGGAACCTGTGACGCGAGTTTCACCGGGCGGTGCCTCAGTGGGCCTTCCTCCATCTTTAGCAGCTCAGAGTGAAAACTGTTCACTCTCATTGTCTTTATTTGAAAACTGTTAATAATTTCTAGAAACAAAAATCTAGAGATTGTGCAGATGGATTTATGTAATTTTAGGTAGTACATTTTATTGTTTACTTTTATTAACAGTCTACTCATACCGACAATAAATACAATAAATTTAAATTGAAGTGGTGAAAGCACAGCAGTAATGCTCTGCGAACTTTGGGTTTTCTTAACTGACTGCTTAATTACTTTGTGGTCATGCTTCAGGGCAAAGACCTTAGTTTGACCAACCGTTGTAGGCTGTTTTCCTGCTCTGACAATTCATAATATATTCTGTGAAAAAGATCTGCATACACATCTTCAGAGTCACTAGTCTGGCTGTAGACTAAAAACAGTGAAAGTGATATTGATGTTAAAGTGGTTTTGATTTTGATTTTGATTTCATTTTTCTATGTTTATGCTCTCCAGTAACTGTAATTTTATCTTTTTGTTTGTTTGTTTGTTTGTTTGTTTGTTTGTTTGTTTGTTTGTTTGTAAGTGAAATTGCCTCAGGTTTAACAGGTGCTTTTTAATCAAAGGGGGATCATGATGCTTGTTATTATAATTGTTATTATTAATATTAGTAGTAGTAGTAGTAGTAGTAGTAGTGGTAGTATAAACCTAAACTTTTGCAGCTCAGTTCTCCATTATGTTGTACTTCGGTTGAGATAAGATTAGATAAAAAGGTCAAAAGGTCAAAAGAAAAAAGTATACAGGATACATAATATGTTTTATTGCACTTGAGAAATACTAGATCTATGTATTTGCACAGTATACAGTTTATAAAATACTGTTTCCAATATGGATAATAAATAGTGTTGTGATCATATATTAGCATTGATAACAATAGTGTAAAAGTAGGTTTATGGTGTAGAATTGAGAAAGACAGTAACAACACAGAGCTATGTCAATCAATCACCATCTCCTTTGTCTTGCTGGCGTTTATGTGCAGTCAACACCAGTCTACAAAGATGACTATGACTTCCTTGTATTCCAGTTTGTTCCTCTGTGATATGCATTAAAATGGCTGTATCATCAGAGAACTTCTGGACTGGAGAACCGCTGATGTTGTGTCTTATGTCTGATGTGTCAAGGGTGAAGAGGAAATCAGAGAGCACTGTCCCTTCCTCAGCTCATCTTTGTTCCCTGATCTAAAGACCCTCTTCTCATTCAGCAAGGCTTTCAGTTCTGGGGACACCCAGGGTCTGTTATTTGGGAAACACTGTACCTTCCTTGTAGGCAGTGTTTTCCTCCTTTATTATGTTAAGATTATGTTTATGCAGACATGTTCACATACATTGAAATCTAATAAGGAACAGAATTTGGTGTCTGATGACTTCCTATGTGAGCCAGCAATATATTAGCTGAAATTAGTTAGCAGTTATACACCATCAGTAACACCCTGACCTCAACACATCCATTGACTGGCCATCTATGCTGCATTAAAGCAGTTTTTAAACATGACATTCACCATTCACCATCACTATCAACACAAAAACCTGCATTGTATGTGTTTGATTGCCTAGTCAATCTTATATAATATTTCTTGAACTACCTAACTTATTATGCAAGCGACTTAGACAAAAGAATGTTATTTAAAAACAAGTATATAAACAATATATAAGCATAAACATTTGAATAACTACAATTATCAAAGTAGAAATGGAACTTTTGTTAGTACATCAATTACACATGAGTAACAAGAAAAAGCTCTTCAGTTAAAAGTGAGGTGGCTCTTAAAAGAGCCGTTGTTGTGATGGTTAGTCAAAGAGCGGGAGACAGTTTAAGCGCGCTCTCCGCGGATGCGGCGAGCCAGCTGGATGTCTTTGGGCATGATGGTGACCCTCTTGGCGTGAATGGCGCACAAATTGGTGTCCTCGAAGAGGCCGACCAGGTAAGCCTCGCTAGCCTCCTGCAGAGCCATGACGGCGGAGCTCTGAAAACGCAGATCGGTCTTGAAATCCTGAGCAATTTCTCTGACCAGACGCTGGAAGGGCAGCTTGCGGATGAGCAGCTCGGTCGATTTCTGGTAACGACGGATCTCTCTCAGAGCCACGGTACCGGGCCTGTAACGGTGAGGTTTCTTCACACCGCCGGTAGCAGGGGCGCTCTTACGGGCTGCCTTCGTAGCTAGCTGCTTCCTGGGGGCTTTGCCTCCAGTAGACTTACGAGCTGTCTGCTTGGTTCTTGCCATGGTATCGTTTTTCTCTTAACAAACAGGCGAAAATGTGGCGACCAGACGACACGCGCTGCTCTTAAAGTGTGGGACCGGCTGCGGAATGATGACGCTGCTTCAGACCTCCGCCTCCTGATTGGTGAGGGACTCCTGTTGGAGTTCAGCACCGCCTGGAGGAGCGACCCTCCGCAAGAATAGCCGCTTCTCATTGGCTAGAAAGCCGTTCAAAATGAGCGCTCGGCCTCTGCTGGAAGCCTCTCTTGTGATTGGTCTGACGCAAATCGTGCGCGCGCTTGCGGACATATAATGAAGGGTTGCTGTAGCTGGTGTCACATTTTCTCTGAGCTTTAGTCTCCAAGAAGTACTGAATATGAGTGGAAGAGGCAAAACCGGCGGAAAGGCCAGAGCCAAGGCAAAGACCCGCTCTTCTCGTGCCGGCCTGCAGTTTCCAGTTGGCCGTGTCCACAGGCTGCTTCGTAAGGGCAACTATGCCGAGCGTGTGGGTGCCGGCGCCCCCGTCTACCTGGCAGCCGTGCTCGAATATCTGACTGCTGAGATCCTCGAGTTGGCTGGAAACGCCGCCCGCGACAACAAGAAGACCCGTATTATCCCCCGTCACCTGCAGCTGGCTGTCCGCAACGACGAGGAGCTCAACAAACTGCTCGGCGGAGTCACCATCGCTCAGGGTGGTGTGCTGCCCAACATCCAGGCTGTGCTGCTGCCCAAGAAGACTGAGAAGTCTGCCAAGGCCAAGTAAACGTGCAGACATACTGACAATAGAAAAAGGCTCTTTTAAGAGCCACCCAATCCTGATTTAAAAAGTGTGTGTCCGTTATCACCCAGATGTAATCCAGAGACAGGTATCAGTTCTAAGTGAACGTGAGATTTCTGAATATTAAAGATTTTTGTTTAAAATGTAATGCTGACAAGCTGTATAAAGTATTTTTGAAATGTTAAGCTTCTGGGGGGGAAAAATAACTACTGCTTATTTATTTTTTTTTTCCATCACTATTTTTTGATAATAAACTATTCTTGACTTCTGGTTCAAAGATGATTCCTTGATAGGAAGAAAGGTTTTGTGAGATCACAGATATGGCTGCTCTTTAAATGACATGGTTGAACATCTGCTTTAAATGCTGTTGCTCCACTTAAGGTACAAAAGAGGTCAACTGTCAGAATCTGCCCATAGGAGAACAACAGCAGTGTTAATGAGAGGAAGAGAATTTGTCAGGCAGCTGAAAGAAAACAGGAAAACTGAGCTCACAGTTCACTGTCATATACAAAGCCATGACTGTCTATAACAAAGCAATACTTCTGGCAAGAAAGGATTACTTTTCCAAGATTATAAAAGAGTGTGGCCATACTGACTGAGTTAAACTGGTTTCAAACATCAAAGGGACAAAAGTTTGACATCAGTCCTGGAGATCATGTGTCTGAGAAATATGACTTTTTGGGGTTACACAAGGGAGCTGTCTCAGTCCATTACTGTTCTCACTAAACATGCTGCCACTTGGAAACATCATAAGAGAGCACAATGTATGTTTCCATAGTTATGCAAATGACACACAAATGGTACATCTGTGCTGAACCAAATGATTCTGCAGTTACAGACTCCATTACAAACTGTCCCTTGGCAATAATTAAAGGATGAGCAATAATTTCTTAAAGTTAAATGAGGACAAAACTGAAATCCTTCTCGTCGTCCCTAAAACAAAGACATATGATAATAATCTGGGGAAATTAACTGTGGATTAAATCTGAGGTTAGTCTTGGTCAACTCACACCTAAGCTACCTGTCCAGTTTCAGCTGCTCTGCACTGGCTTCCTGTAACATTCAGGATTGATTTTAAGGTCCTCCTTCTTGTGTTCAAAGTCCTTCATGGACTATGACCAAGCTACATCGCCAACTCTCTCCTTTATTATTTGCCTTCAAGAACACCGTGATGATCTGTTGCTGGTCGACTGGAGGTTTCCAGCAACAGTCAAAAGAAAATCAGGGATGCAGCCTTTGTCCATGAAGCCCCAAAGCTCTGGAACACACTAGCTACAGATATCAGGAAGCAGCTCGCTGAATATTTTCCAAAAAAGCGAAAAACTTACCTCTTTACTTCAGCCTTTCACTAGCTACGACTTCCTGATACAGATCTGAAACTTACACACTACTGCATTTTTTTTTCAAAATGCTGTTTGGCTTTATACATTATCTTGTTTTACATTCACTTTGTATCTGTTTTTAATGCCCTTCCTGTTATCCTTATTCTACTCTATTATTTTCATCTTTGTTTTAGTCTTATTTTATATTCATTTTTCTGTTTTTATGTCCATTGTCTTTTCTGTGTGAAACACCCACTTGGTGCATCTGATTTCTTATTATTGAGTTTATTTTTGTTCCATGAACAAACTATGAGCTTGTTATTGGCACCTATTGTAAGGATGTGACATGGTGACAGTCCAGAAGCTACATTTCCAGCAGGAGTTTGACAGACCAGATAAAGCAGGAACCCACTTTTCTGTTAGGCTGCCTGCAACCATTACAAAATTATTTTTCATTGTGTCATAATTACAATTTTGCATTATAACTGAGTGTTCAAACGAAGTGAGTTGTTTTAAGTTTTTATTATTACAAATATATATACATATGCAAGGAGATACACACATGAATAGCATGGAACATCAGTCATGTACAGATCAGTTGATGAACGAAGCCAAAGTTAAGTCCATGTCATGTCCTTCTATTCACTTAATTTACCGTAATTATGACAAAGTTTGTGAGGTTATCGACAACGATGGCAGGAATACACTCTTTAGAAAAGATGTGGGTGGCTCTTAAAAGAGCCTTTTGTCGGAACGTTTACGAATAAACAGCTTACTTCTTCTTGGGTGGTGCCTTCTTGACTTTAGGCTTGGCGGCCTTCTTGGCAGCACTTTTCTTGGCTGGAGGAGCCTTCTTGGTCACTTTTTTGGGGCTCTTGGGCTTTGAGGTCTTCTTGGGGCTCTTAACGGTTTTCTTGGTCGGTGTGGATTTCTTTACCGCCTTCTTCGGAACCTTCTTAGCGGCTACCGGCTTCTTGACTGCTGTTGCTGCTTTAGGCTTCTTGGCCGCGGTAGCTTTCTTGGCTGCGGTTTTCTTGACTTTAGGAGCAGCCTTTTTGACGGCCTTCTTCACTTTGGGCTCTGTCACCTTCTTGCTCATTTTGAAGGAGCCGGATGCCCCGGTCCCACTGGTCTGCACCAGGGTCCCCTTGGCCACCAGACTCTTTATGGCGGTTTTGACGCGAGACTTGTTCTTGTCCACATCGTAGCCACCGGCTGCCAAATTCTTTTTCAAGGCAGCTGCAGACACACCGCTCCGCTCTTTGGATGCGGCTACAGCTTTCACGATGAGCTCGCTCACGCTAGGTCCGGATTTCCTCGGCTTCGTAGTTTTCTTCTTCGCTGCTTTCGCCGGAGCGACGGCTGGAGCTGGTGCTACTTCTGCCATTTTCTCTCGGTATTTCAACTCTCAACGGTAGTCAGACTGAACTGGTGGAAAACACAGAGTAGGAGGCTGAACTTAAACACAGCATGAGAACCGTGGAGACTCAATCGAGGCCGGCTCTCCTCGGTGCAGTCTCAATGTCGGCCTACTTGTGTTTTCTCTTCACCGATAAAACACTCAAAACTAAACGTGGGACAAGTGCTGAAGGCTGACGGTGAAGTGAGCCGATAGCAGACTTGTGTCTCTTCATTTGTAGCTCATGTAGAGCTCTGATGCTCTCTGCTTTTGGTTTGAAGAGCCTCCAAACCTCACACATTCACCGTCGCGGCCAGCGCTGCTCAGCGACTTTTCTCACTCATTTCTCTCCGAAAATGTTTTAAAATACATCAGAGCTCCATCAAAAGCCGTTTCCCCGCTGGCCTACGTGTTTGTTCAGAGACTCAGAGTACAAATAACCATCTGTTGATTATCATTTTGTAATAAATTGGAGTTTCTCTGGTAGCAGTAAACACACTAATGGCTTATGGGGCCAGACTTCCTGTAAGAGCTGCTCACTGTGAAAATTTCTTCTGCTTAGGACTAAACTGCTAATGTTTTATGTTTTAATGGGCAATTAAAAGACAGCTGTCTGTGGCAACTCAAAAAATGTTTTTAAATGTAACTATTAGATTGTTCCACAGATAAATAATAAGAAATGATGATTTCAGTTACTAAACCACTACTTGTTCTGTGTGTCAAAGTCCAGGAACACTACCAGAACAACTGATGACATACTGTCAAGCAATGGCAGGCCCCGGGAATCAGCTGATGTGTGATGAGAGCACATATTCAGCTAAAGGCTTCTGAGGAGATGTGTGCCTAGCTATCCCTAATGTAGATTCTAATAGGGTGAGACTAAAAAAATGTGCACTTCAAACATCAAAAGGTAATGTACTGCACTTTGCATATTTATTCAAACCCAGTTTTCATTCATTAACTTGTCTGTTGACATTTCTTTCCTTGTTACACCCTGCTGTTCAAGCAGGTTATTAAAGTGTGACTAAAGGTGCCATAGAATTCATTTATTCAGAATTCCAAATTGTTTTCTGAGGTCTGCGTGGAAAAAATGTGACTTTGGTTGGGGCAAAATATGGCCATATGTGGTTTTACATGCCCAATTATAATGCTATGATTTGGCCGTGGAGCATTCTTCCTTTTTTTTTTTTCTTTTTAGTTGGCTGATGAAGACTTGATGAACTCTTCTCTGTTTGACTGGTTTATGCCAAGGAACCTCGATGACTCACACAGAAGCAACATGTCAAAATAGATTGTTACAGGTGTATGTAATTTTTGGGGCATAAATATTAATTACTTACAAAATCAAAACATTTTCTGATTTTGTAATCGGTCCTTTTTATTCTCCTATTTTGTGGAATTCACATTTGAAGTGGGACATTAACTGTGTTTGAGGTTCACAATATGTCAGTTACATGCATGAAACTCTCCTCTTTCAACTATGCTAATGTAAATATTATTATTGAGGCTCAAATAAGTAATGTGTCACTTTCTAAACTGTTTTTTTTTTGTTTGTTTTGTTTTGTTTTGTTTTGTTTTGTTTTGTTTTTTTTTTATTGTGGTCAGAATTACTTCAGTCTTTGTCCACATTTTGAAAAAAGAAAAGCCAACACATAGGACACAAAAATGCTCCTTTGTATTGGCACACATTATGTACTATCAGAATTATGACTGTATAATTACTATATTTTGTAGTCATGAATGAAATAACAGAATTCATTGAGGCATGAACGATTATTTAATGTGCAGGACACAGTCTGAAGAGCAACATATGGTTTTATTTGTTTCCAACAGGACAGTACAAGGTTGTTGAGAAGCAACTTTCATTTTGTTTTGCAGGACAATTACACAACAGCAGATCCAGAGCTTCTGGATTTTATGAGGTCTGACTCCAACTAAAACTAAAACTAAAACATGGGTTGATATATGTATCTATAAAGGTTCTCATTACAGCACAGTTCTAAATGATTAATGGTTTGCCTGCCACCCCAAAACCTCCAGGACCCCAAACTCCCCCAGCAACACTGTTGGTAGCCTGGGATGGGGGCAGACACCCGAGAGCATGTAGAAATTGTCCCATCTGTGCTCAAGGGAAGACATCCCACCAAGCACCTGACGGTCTCCTAAGACCGTTGCCAGTCCCCAGTCAGCCATGGTCACACATCACTCTGGACTTCGTACAACACTGTCATTCTCATGGTGGTGGATTGTTTCTCACAGGCAGCACATTTCATTGCACCAACCAAACTCCCGTCTGCCAGAGAAACAGCAGACTTATTGGTGCAACATGTGTTTCGCCTTCATGGCACTCCCCTAGAAATTGTGTCCAACAGGGGGCCCGAGTTCATTTCCTAAGTCTGGAGGGAGTTCTGCCGAGCACTGGGGGCCTCCCTCTTCCGGTTTCCACCCACAGACTAACGGAAAGCGAAGATGGCTAATCAGGATTTTGAATCTGTGCTCGGGTGTGTAACTGCCTCTAATTCTTCTTCCTGGTCCACCCACCTGTCTTGGATTGAATATGCCCATAAATCTTTGACCAGTTCCACCACAGGTCTTTCCCCATTCAGGTGTCTCTGGCCAGGAAGGAGAGATTTCGGTGCCATTGGTCCACCTCTGACACTAATGCCGGGTCTGGAGACAGATGCGGGCTGTGTTGAAATCTGCAAAGGAAAACAAGCTGATTCCATTAAAATCCACCATGTTTTCCATGTGTCCCAACTCAAGCCTGTCTCTACCAGTCATTTTTTTTCCTCAGACCTGTCTCCTCTGGCCTGCTTGTCAGTATTAAGACAGGCCTCTCTTTTGGACCTGATACCTCTGACCTGCTTGTCTGCTCTATGGATTGATTCTCTTATACTGACTGTGCAAAGACTATTAAACTATTTAAAACTCTCCTTCTCCCGCCTCTGAGTCTCAGCGTTTGGGTCCATACATTTGATTAATCTTAACAATGATTATATCTCCAGAGATTGTCTGTGGGTGATGATGAAAGCATAATGGCTTTCTGGGTGGCCTTATTCAAATGCTCAGGTGTCCGTATTTTAAATCAAGTGTTTCTGTAAATGTGAATTGAGTTTTCATTGAGTGTTTTGAAGTTGAAAGATGAGTAACGCAGGGCTGCCCTCTGTGCACAGGCTGTGTGGCTGCAGAATGCCATGTCTGACACAGTCTTTCGTTCACTTAGTACCCCTCAGACTTGTAGTGCAACTCAGAGTCCTGGCATCTGCAGAAATTCTCAGCCCCTTCAGACAATTTGTGATTTGTGATTCTGGGCTGTATAAATAAAACTGACTTGACTCTGGCAGCAATGGCATCAGAGCTGAATCATCATCTACATCAAACAATGCTGTGCAGTAGGAAAGGGTCATGCACTTTGATGAGCAAGCCAAAAACTGTAGAGTGACAAACTATGAAAACACTCTTCATATGGTTCTATTCACTCGACTGTAAGAACAGGCAAATACCCCCCTCACTTTGTGCTTGATTGTATTTTATGTGTGTGTTACAGCACTGCCAGGCAGGTTGTGTTTGATGCTTTCAGGGAGCCTCCTTATACTGGGCATATACACTTTACAGGTGATAAGACAAGCTGCGATGGTTTCATCTGTCCACCAGGTGTCAGGATTTCCTCTCCTATAAATGATAACAGAACGAGCTTGTGCAATATCTGTGGAGTAAATACACATCAGGGGAATCTAGGACACACAGGTACATAACCGTAACATGTCCCTATGTTTCTGCTGACTATCACAGAGGTTAAAAGTGTGTAGTCATGTGAAGGTCAGGTGACCACAGCGCAAAAAAGCTAATGAGGGGCCAAATTAATGCGTTCATACAACATTTAATGACTCACAAGTTGATTAAAACTTAATTTTCACTCCAGCTTTGACTTGCTATGAAAATTTAAAAAAAAGACATTTTTTGTGAAATAACATACACCTATGAACTGTAGGTTTTAGATTTCAGCTTACTGAAATGTGTTTTTTGACCTTCAAAGCTTTTGTACAGATTATCACCTACCATTCCAAATCCCAGTGGTCGGTAGTGGATGTTGCTGTTGTACAGCTGGTTTGGCACACTGGAGAAATTTGGACAATGCTCTGTGAAAAGGACATTTCTTCTCGCTCTATAAGTTAGGGAAAAGGGGGGAAACTCCTTAGTCCTTATCTCCATAGTAGCACTCAGAAACATTTCTCAAAGACTTAATTTACTGTTTTTTAAATGTGAAGAGATGAATTTCGTTGGACATATTTTAGTACCCCCATACAAAACAGATTTTTGCACTAAAAAGATCAACTTTGGGATTTGGATAATATAAACTATCCATTGAGCCTACTACTTCAGTTAACTTTAGACTTAACTCACTCAAGAGACAAGGAAAAAAATGTGTCTGACAGTTAGTCAATTTATTGCACTAAGGCATTTGATAAAATATAGATTAGCCTTCAAATATTGGCATCATATGACAAGTAATGACAATCCCATTTCCAAAAAACAGGGATGCTGTGTAAAACCTGAATGAAAACAGAATGCAATCGTTTGCAAACTGTGCTTACCAACAATAATTTTATGAAGCGTTTCCAATCCCATGTAGTAATATCCATTATACAATCACGTGGTGAACCTCACTCCATCCTTACTTCTGAACAGCTGAGCCTTTTGAGGATGCCCCTTTCATACGCAATTATGGTGCTATCACCTGTTACTAATGGACCTGTTTACCTGTGGAATGTTCCAAACAGGTGTTTTTGGAGCATTCCACAACTTTCCCAGTTTTTAGTTGCTCCGGTCCCAACTTGTTTGAAACGTGTTGCTGACATCAAATTCAGAAAATGTGTAGACTTCTATAAATCGGTGAAGGTGATGAGGTAAAACATGACATATGGTTTTTATAGCATTGTCAATTAAGTATATGTCAAAAAGGATTAGCAAATAATCATATTTTCTTTTATTTATGTTGTATACAGTGTCCCGACTTTTGAATCAGGGTTGTAGTTTGATAATACAGTGTTAGGGTGTCATATAGTTGCTCTGAAGTATGCAGGATTTAACTAAACACTCAGGCTAATGTGTTAATAGAAACCCCTCTGCTGTGCAAAGCAAAGCACAAAACATAACATGATGACCCACCACCAGCAATCAATGTGTAAAATCAGTGAGAAATTATACGTCAACCAAGATAGATGATGGTACAAAACTCATATCAACATTGTCACCAACATTGCTGTATGTTGACTACACCACTCTGATGAACTGAACAATTTCAACTCTTGTGTCTGTTTCATCTGTGTTGGCATTGTGCAAAACTGGTTGAGGTAATAAAATGAAAGGATAACACAGTGAGAGGAAAAGCATACAGTACACATACAATGGTTTATACTGTGATTAGCAAATGTGAAGTTTGTAACTGCATCATAACTCCCAAAAGACCCTTATTTTGGTGTGCAAAACCAGCATTAAATGTCCAGTGTTTTTCCCCAAAAATGGTACAGTAACAGCACATAAACCTCAAGCACAAATAAAATGCAGTTGCAATGGCTAGTTACAAGAGGAATATTTTATGACATACCCATTAAGTAGAAAAATACATCGAGAAAAGTATGTGTAAAGCCTTTGTAGAAAAACGCCACTCACATTCACTGAGATGAATACAATTATTTGGCCAAATATAAATGTATTATATGGAAAGTAGCAATAAGGCTATGAGATGATTGTCAAGGTGAATACAAGGCTATATCCTCTCAGGAAAAGTCTTATTTAATAGCGTGCATGTTTAATGTTTTACAATGTCTGCATGTTGACTGTGGTGATTATTGTATTTCCCTCTTGGCTCTTCTCCGTTCACTCAGCGGCAGGCTCAGATGCTTCAGGCTGCACCTCCACTTCCTCATCGCTGTCCAAGCCAGACCGATTCAGGGTACGCCGCATATTGAAAGGCAAGTCACGTCTTTAAAAGAAACAAATAATGAGTCAAACGCAGTCAGGTGCTGCAAAAAAAAAAAAAAAAAAAAAAAAAAAAAAAAATACTACTACTACAAATATTACACGCAAATGAAAAAATACAATGTTATATATTATTGTACGCTGTATAAATCAAACTTCAAACAACAACAAACAAAAAAAATCCCTAAAAGTTGGAGGACATGACAATTTTTAAATACAGTGGTTCAAAGCAAAACAGCAGTTGTTGAGATATCCTCAAACTCCAATAACCCTGAATCCTACACAGCTACACTGACAGAGCTCCTCTAGTGCCACAGAAGACATCACACAATGGTTTTCACAGGTGGAATAATGACGAGGAAACTTGATGTAGTTTCCCTTTAACCTATTAAATGCGATATGCAGTCAAATGTGAAAGGAAAACTTATGTACTAAGAGGAAGTTGGAAGCCTCTACCTGAGCTTGCTCTTCAGAGTGCTGACTTCACGGTTCATAGCATCTGCTGACTCCGCAGCATCATCCAGCTCCCTTTGCAGCTTCCTACGGTAGGCGTTGGCTCGTGTCACCTCTTCCTCCGCCTCCTCTAGCTGACGCTTCAGCTGGCGCATGCGGCTGTTCGTCTTTTCTACCTGCAGGATAGAAGGTTCACTTAGTGCCAAAAACAATACAAGCCAATCAGCCAAGGATTCCAGTCAGGATCAACCTACACAATAAGGCTCTTCTCTCCTCCCTGTAATAATCTGGGAATTAAAAGAGAAAGGAGATTAGTAATGAGGCTTACCTGGTCTTTGTATTGCTCCGTGTTGCGCCTCTCATCATCAACCTGTAGCAATATCTCTTTTAGCTTCTTCTCTGTCCGTCTGGCCAGCCTGGAGGCCTGCTGACGCTCTCTGAAATGAGTAGAAAAGAAAATGCATTGAGGAATAAATACAGTCTGGGTCATAAACAAAAAAGTAGTAAAAAATAAAAAATCAAGTTTGCTTTATTAATGAACTCCTATCTTTCTTTCCTGAATCAGGTATATACATACATAATTACTGAAATTTAGGATCTAGGGATTTGATAAAGCAGAAGTGGAGGTCACGAGTCACAGAAAAAAGTTCTGGTTTTCTTTGAATCGTCCACATTTGTTTGAAGTGGTTTCGAAGTATCCATTACACCAGCACTCACTTTGACTCTATGTCGAGCTGTTCTTCCAGCTGAGCGATTTTGGCCTCCAGGGTGGTGATGAAGGATTTGTACTTGGACTTGATGGTTCCCTCTAATTCCTGCAGCTTCAGTTTCAGCTCCTTGTTCTGACGATCCAGCTGGGAACGAGTCCCTTCCAGCCGCTGGGATGAGCTGCGCTCTGCACTCAGCTCCGTGGTCAACTGCTCAGTCTAATGTCAGAAACGCACAGTGGAGAGGCACTGTTAAAGGAAAGCATATCCTAAAGTACTTCATCTTTGGTACTAGTTGAGGTGTTGTTTCTTCATTGTGACCCTCAGAGTTCACCTGACAATAACTGACAGTTCTTTTGCTGATGATTTTGTCCAAATAAAGTTACAATTCTTGTCTTTATCTGTTCAGCCATAGTGTTATTGCTGATGCCAGAAATTACAAGTTACATTTTACAAGTTTATCAGCTGCTCAGTTAAAATTATCAGCTGCAGTGATCAACACATCTAAGATACTGTGTGTCCTTACCTGCAGTGTGGCTCTCTTCAGACGATCGGTGACCATCTCAGTGTTGAGATGCTCTTCCTCCAGCTCCTCCTCCAGCTGGGCAATACGAGTGTCTAGCCTCCTCTTCTCATCTGTCAGCAGAGAACTGGCAACAAGTGAGGAAGAGAAGTGACAGTTAATGGCTC
This sequence comes from Chaetodon trifasciatus, assembly GCA_037975065.1. NCBI lineage: Eukaryota > Metazoa > Chordata > Actinopteri > Chaetodontiformes > Chaetodontidae > Chaetodon > Chaetodon trifasciatus. Next base: position 395,636 of record JBBMOE010000081.1, read on the forward strand.
GAGGCAAACTTGTAGATATCACTTAACTGCATAAGCTGACCATGAATTTCAATAACGAGTAAACACTCTATACTCCTACTATATACTATCTACATGTACTGCAGAGTATGAGAAGCAGTTCTCACCTGTAGAGTATACTGTAACATGTAAAGTGTCAAAATATAATTTCTAAAGTCTATCAAATACTATCTTAAAAGCAGCTGTCACTGTTGGGTTCATACTTCTTGCTGTTGCTGCTGTTAATCTCGTCCTGGAGCTCATCTCTCTCAGTCTGAACTTGTCTCTTGAGTCTCTCTGAAGTGGCCAGATCCTGGAGGAAGCAGAAGCAACAAGTATATTAAGACTTTAAAGCCTGATACTGCAGAGGGTGTAGGGACAATTTGAGTTAATTACACACACTGGACTTGAAACTGTTTTTAATGCAGCAATTCCGTCAATCCATTTTCTCCCTCTGGAGGCGATAAAACCAACACTACACTATAGCATCATTTAATGTTGCATGTATATGTTACTATAGTACCTTCTATAATATCTGGTTGAGTCTATGAAACGAAGAAACTGTCCAGACTGGATGTAAGAAAAGTACCCGGTTTGGTTTCAGAATTTTGAATCTATTTCTTAGACTTTCATACCTCCTGCAAATGCAGGGCATCTGCCTCCATGGCTTTGAGCTTCCTCTCAGTCTCCTTAGCCCCGTTGACAGCTTCGTCTTTAGACAAACGCAGTTCATCCAGCTCTCTCATCAGCTCTTTCATTTGGATCTGGAGAGTACACATGGATACAGCAAAGCTGAAGTTAGACACACCATTCATTCATCCCTATATATATATATATATATATATATATATATATAAAAATAAAAATACAGTTGGGGTTAGGCATCTAGTTGTCGTTATGGGTGTCGTTATATATATATATATATATATATATATATATACATATATATAAAAAAATAAAAATACAGTTGGGGTTAGGCATCTAGTTGTCGTTATGGTTAGGGTAAGGGAATGGGGGAATGCATTATGGCAATGAGTGTCCTCAGAAGTACAAATACGTGTATGTCTGCCTATTTTACCTGGAGTTTTTTCAGTTGTTTGAGGGCCTCATCACGGCCCTTGTTGGCAGAATCGATCTGGAGTTCAAGCTCTGCCAAGTCCAGCTCCATTTTTTTCTTGGATGAGAGGGCCTGAGTGCGCTGCCTGCGTTCATCTTCCAGCTCAACCTCCATTTCACGAACCTGACAGTGAGAGGATATTTAGTTGGTCAAACCATGATTAATTTTTTTTTTTTCAGCAATTGTGCATGCAGTGGTTTAGGAATGGTACCTCTTTAACCAGCTGCTTCCTCCTCTCCTCTCCCTGCTCATCTCTGGCCTGCAGGTCTCGGTCAAACTGGGCCTTCATGGCCTGCATGTTGACCTCCAACCGCAGTTTGGCGTCCTCTGTGGCCTGCAGCTCATCCTCCAGCTCCTCCAGCTGAACTCTCATCTCCTCCAGCTGCTGCTCCATGGTCCGCTTTGATCGCTCCAGTTCATGAACCTGTGGACAAGGTTGCATTGTTACACATCAGCATTTTTCAGACAGTGAAGAGGGGCAATGATGCCAACAATCTAGTCCAATTCTAACATCTGCTGAGAGCAATGATGAAATGTTAATTGAATCAATGATTGGGGTTGACATTTTTACAAATACATGACCTAATTGAGACCCAATTTCATCTTATTGCAACTCTCCATGCACCAAAATGATGCCAGTGTTTTCTCTTACACTCTTGCCAACATCATCCTTGGAGGAGACCAAGTCTTCCATCTCAGCTTTGAGCAGCTTATTGGCTCGGTCCAACTCGTCTTTCAGGTCTGTCATGGTCTCCAACTCACGGGCCAGTGTCAGCGCTCGCGTTTCCTTCTCCCTGGCCTCAGCCTCGGCCTTGTCGCGCTCCTCTGCATATTGAGTTGAGATCGATTTCTCCTCGGCCAGCATCTAGGGAAGGGCAGACCAGAAAAGGCAGTTACAACTGAACACTGCTAAATGAAGGAAACATCGTGTGGTGAAATGAACAGTGCATCCAAGAATGTTTGAGAAATCAAGCTTGGATGCTACAAATGAGTGTTGCTATTTCTATTTGCTTAATATTTCCTATGGCCATTCAGAGATTACTACAGCTGCCCCTTTCATTTAACAAAATCTCATCAAACTGTCAAAAGAAAAATAAGCAGCCCTTTAGTTCATCATTTGTCTTTGTTCTTTGCACTAAACACACTGTTGACATGATACCTGGTCAAACTTCTTCTGCTTCTTCTCCAGGTTGGAGACAATCTGCCTCAGGTGGTCCTGGTCCAGTATGAGATCATCCAGCTCCTGCTGTAAACGGGTTTTTGTCTTGTCCAGTTTGTCGTAGGCTGAGCTCTTCTCCTCCAATTGCTGTGTCACACTGTCCAACTCCCGCTGGAATCGTTTGCGGCCCTCCTCTGCCCCCTCCAAGGACAACACCTCCTGTTCCAGCTTCTTCTTCACCTCTGCCAACTGAACACAATGAAAAGAAGGGGAATTAGAACAAGAACAAAATATGGACAAGCTGAGAGACATTGTCTGTCTCTTGAATCAGACAGATATGAAACTTAAAATTAAAATTACAATAACTGTCAATGTAAGCAATGTGAAAAGGGCTTTGTTTAAGAGCACAGACAGAGTGAGACATCGTGGACTGACCTGAGCCTGCAGAGTCAAAACTTGCTTCTCCACATTCTTCTTGCTCTCTTCCTCTTCCTCCAGCTGCTCCCGCAGAGAGTTCTGCTCGTCCTCCATCTGCCTCAGGCGGGTGGAGAGGGACAGCTTCTGACGAGTCTCCTCTTGGAGTAACTCCTGGAATTAAGATAAGGAAAGCAGACCAGTTGAGGAAAACATATTCCTTAAATCCTTTGAACTCTTTTCTTTCCTATATTTTTGGTAATTTTGCACCTTGAAAAGTCATGCTTAGTTCCTGTTTGCAGGGTCATTTTGAATGTACAGAAACGATTTAATTGACATATTCAGGCTACTTCTTTTTTTCTAAACAGTTCAAAACCCAAAGGTATTCAATTCACAATGTTATCAAATGAAGAAAAGCAGAAAATCCTCACTTTGGAGAAGCTGGAACTAGTGAATTTTTTTCATTTTTGCATAAAAATGACAATTGATGATTTAAACAACTGATTGATTAAACTACTTGTTTAAGCTTTATTTGAAATTAAAAGTAGCAACAGTAGCAAAAAAAAACATCTTTGCCTTTGTGTTTGTACCTGTGCATCCTGCAGCTGAGACTCTGTAGCAGAAAGGTCTTTGCTGGATTTAATGTTCTTGCCCTCTGCTTCACTCAGGAGGTTGTTGAGGTTTTCCAGCTCGGACTACACACCAGAGAGAAAGATAGTCATTGATGCAATTTAAATCAGCCACTCCATCCATCCTCACTGAAACATCACCACACACCTTCCTCTCAACCACCTGCTTTACCTTTACTTCCCTCAACCCTGTGAATCAAGACCTGGATCAGACTACATATATCTACCCCAATTTTGAGACAATTTTGTCGTAGCCAACGAATTACCAGCATCATGGCCGATTGTGAATGACAATTTGTTGAGCTGTGGCAACAGTACTCTTGCCTATTGGACGTACCATGACCAAGTCAAAAAGACAAATGTTGGCAAGAAATAGTGGAAGCACTTCATTAGCCCGGTGAGTAGCTGACATTATCTCTCATTACTGACGCGGTAAGCCTGCTCCTTATAGAATAAATAACTTTGGAAATAAACTTACTCTGTGTGAAACTCGTTGTACTTGTCTCAGTTGTTATCTGGATGCTACCCAGTAGATGTATAAGTAATGACTGAATGGGCTGAAGCTTATGTCGCCTCTTGCATTTGCTTTTAATGTTATAGTGTATTCGCAACCATTTTCTCTTTCTTTTCTTTTGGTTCACAAGACCTACATCATCACAATCCAATTCAATTCTATTTATACAGTGCCAAATCACAACAGAAGTTGTCTTGGGACCCTTTCCATATACAGCTAGTACAGACCAAACTCCTTTCACACAGACAATGCTTCTGTCAGTTTGACTGACAGTTGAGGACATCTGAACTTGTGCCTGATCGTGAAATAAGACATGCTGTGATTGGCCGGGGTCATACATGTAGAGAGAGTTTTTGCCGCTGATCATTACATCTGACATCATCAAAGATAAAAAAAAAAATCATGTAGTTTGATCCCGGCATAAGTGAGCTTTCTGCCCATATTGTACCTGCAACTTGCCCATCTTCTCAGCCGTGTCCTGCCTCTGTCGTTCACTTTCTCCGTATTTGACTTGTAGCTCTTGAACCTGGGCTTCCGCCTTCTTGCGACGGTGGTCAGAATCCCCTTTGCCTTGTGTCAGAGTCTTAATCTCAATCTGCAGCTCATTCAACTCGCTCTCCAAGGCCTGCTTGGCTTTCTCCACTGACACCTTGTTCTGCAGGAGAGCCACACATGATACTGGTGTTATTCAGATGTTTGTTAAGCATTGGCATCTTTCTCTTCTGACCACCCCATTCGTTACCCTTTTGGCCTGTTCCAGCTGTTCATTGAGCTCGTCGAATGCCTGATTGTGTTTTTGTCTCATGTCAGCCATCTGCTGCTCATGGACCTTGGCCTCATCCTCCAGATTCTTTTTCAGCTGGGTGACCTCCGTCTCACGCTTGGTCCTGGAAAGATAGATTGAGGAAATGACTGAACAAAGAATGAGATGAAAGAGAAGAAACAGACCAAATGTATGTATCTTTGCACAATTGTGCAGCCCTCAAAAAACCCACACTTCTGGCAGCAAGACTACTCAACCACGAAAGTTACCTCAGCTCCTGCTGTGCTGCAGTGGAGTCCAAAGTGTCCTCCAGTTCAGTCTTTAGTGCCTCCAACTCTTCTCCCAGGTCTCTGCGGTATTTCTCAGCCTTGGTGCGGGCCTGCTTCTCTAGCTCCAGATCCTCCTGCAGCTCAGAGATCTGAGCCTCCAGCTCCCTGATCTTCTTCTGGGCAGCGTTCTTGGCAGCAGCCTCCTCCTCGATCCTGGAGGTGAGATAAAGAGGGGGGATGACATCGGCATACAGGTTCTCTGTGTGACCATTCTTGAAAGTGCTCTATGCAGTTCAATCATCACAATCTTTTGTTGCTTTTGCATTTCAAATCTTTGAAATGTAATTTTCTTTAAACCTGGCCAGTGCACTATGGAGTTCTTCCTCCTTCTTAGCAAGTTGAGCTCGGAGTTCAGCGATCTGGGCCTGAAGGTCTGCAATCTGGTCATGGAGCTCAGTGGAGTCTCCCTCAAGCTTACGACGGTTCTTCTCCAACTCCTGACGTGATTTCTCCTCTTTTCTTAGACGGTCTGTGTGTAAGAATGCAGAGAAACCCAAATGCATTACTTATTAATTTAAACTGTTATTATTTGAAAAGGTAAGAAAACAGGGAAAAAATATTGTGCACATGAATCACTTCATTTGCAATCTCAATTCACTGTAATTTATGGCATGACATCTGCAAAATGGTGACTACAGGCTGCCTCTGAACACAGCACCTGAAGGTCACACTGTTTGTCCGCATTCCAAATAAATAAATAAATTATGAAACACACTTGCAGATGATTCATTGGCAAACAAATCCAAAACAAAACACCACAATCACATAAACGACAAATACTTGCCCTCCAAATCTGTGATCATGGCTTCATGTTTATTCTTGAGTTTCTGCAAACTTTTGGACTTCTCTTCCTCCTCAGCCAAGTTGGTGGTGAACTCGGAGATCCTTTCCTCCATCTGTTTCTTCTCCTGTGGTTATACAAAAAACAAACAAACAAACAAGAAAATAAAGAACTGTTTCTTCTCCTGAGGTTAAAAAACCCCAAGAAACTAAATGACTTGCTGTCCCAGCTGGACTTGGACCACAGGACTATATGAACACATTGCAAGAGACCTTGATTAACTTGCTGTTCTGGTCGTCCAGCACCATGACCTCCTCGTCTAGCTTCTTCAGCTTGGCGTCCATGGTGACTTTTTCCATCTGAAGCTTCTGCCTGGCTGCTTCCTCCTCATCCAGCTGCTGCTCCAGATCCTGGATGAACAACAATTTGCAATGTTAATGCATTTTCTTTTTTTGTCATTTTCCATCATATCTGACATTCTGTATCCCATAGGACTTTACTGACTGTGATGTTCTGCTGCATCTTTTTTCTCTCTGTATGCATGTGGGAGACCCTCTCTTCCTCCTCCTCCAGGCGAGACTCCAGGTCATGCAGGATCTCCTCCAGCTCCTGCTTCCTGGTGGCCAGGCGGGCTCTCATCTCCTCAGCCTCTGCGCACAGCTCTGTCTCTGCCTGCAGCTGCTCTTGAAGAGCTAACTTCTCAGCGTTCAGCTACCAGAGGGGAGTCAAAGACTTGTCATGATGTTTTTGATTCCACATGCTGCTGCAATCACGCTAATGAATGCCTACTGCAGATCTACAAATAAATGCATCCACTTTAAGACTGGCCAGAGCTTGAGCTTACTCCAGTGTTATGGAGACTCCTACCTGTTGCTGCTTGAACTCAAACTCTTTGATCTGCTCCTCAGCCTGCAGTTGTCTCTCCTTCACCTTGACCAACTCCTCCTCCTTGGCCAGCATTTCCTCTTCCTGCCGAGTCACTTGCAGCAGAGGCTTCACCTAGAAGAAAAAAAAAAATATTACAGCAGTGCCACAGTATAATAAAAGGCAAGTGCTCTACAGATGACCCGATTGAGATCACCATCTCACAAACATCAAGGTGTGTGGTCAGAAATCTACAAATCTGCACCCGGAGCATGTGACTTGCAGCCAAGTTGGGATAGAGTTGTGAAAATGAGGACTTGCAACTTGACACATCGATTTGACCTGACTCTTAACTGGTGACCCATAAATATTGAAAATTTTTAAATAGTTTTAAATTTTGGAGCACTACCAAACTGTCTTGAATAATTAAAAAGAAAATTGGGATTCACATCACACCTGTGGCTGCAGCTTCTGGCACCAGAATAATGGAGGAAACCCGAAATTTACATAAAAGAATTTAGCCTTTAATTTAAAAATGTATTGGCCTTTACACATAAATGATCGAGCAGCTTAATAGTTTCATTATTTATATGTATTTAGTTATTAAAAAGGACCTTTTTTTCAGTTTTTGGAAAATACTGAAAATTAGCATTAATGTGTTGTTTGTTTGTCTATTGCACATCAGACAGGCCATTTAGCTCCATCCCAGCAGCTAGCTACCATTTTGTTTAAGTTTAAATCAATACCATGGCATTAGTATAGTTCAGCTGCTGCTGGTCACTCCTGTTACTGAGTTGTCCAAAGCTTTATTGGCACACTTTAAAGCAAACTTTAACTTCCAAACATCTCACCTTGGTGAAAAGCCTCCACCACTGCCAGTTCCTGAGTTTAAGGTAAGCGGCACAGTTCCTCTGGATGACTTTCATGGCTGTCAGCTGCTGCTGTCTCTTTGCAAAGGCTCTGGAATGAAAAAAAAGAAAAGAAAGTGCATAACATATCTGCCATTTTGTCTAGAAGTATGTCTTCTCATCACCCTATGTTGCATTTATTCATTTGCACTAAACATTTTTCTTGATAAAATATTCTCTGATCATCCGTCATACTTGCGGGCCACATATCCTCTGCACCAGGCCTGGAAGCTGATGATCACATCAGTGATCTTCATGTCTCTCTCCTCCTCCAGGTGGGCCAGGACTCCAGCTCTGAAGAACACTTTACTTTGACCAATGCGGTACAGGTTTGAGTCCAGTTCCAGAGCTTTGATCTGATGTGAAGAAGACGAAAGCGACTCAGTGACAAATTCAAAAGCTTGTAATGGAGAAGAATGAGTCTTTTTTCTTCATCTTCTTTTGATGAATGGTTTACTTCTTAACCGGATTCATTGTTCTTACCATGAGCACACAGGCTTGCTTGCCGTCCATGAAGCCCTTTGGGATGGCATTTGGAGTAAGGATTTCATACCTGAGACACAGATGAGCAAATTACTCAAGTAGTTTGACTCGTTCTTGTAAATGTTTAATTACAGACCACAGTTTGCAGAATTGAAATTGCCACTTTTTTTACTCCATGACTTCCTTTTTTGGTCATAAGCACATTCACTTTCTTTCTTTCTTTGAATGATCTCTGGTTTGGTATAATCCATTATTCTCTTTCATGTTTGTCTTGCATGAGAACTCTCTGAAAATTTCTCTAGTGGGAGGATAATCAGTTGAGAGGGGGATAACAAGAGAAAGGGTGGGGAAAAAAAAAATAGGATTTGTTTTTCATGTATCCAGGTTTCTTTCTAAAGATTCATTGGGGGGAAAAAATAAAGAAGTTGACAAGTTTGCAGATACATCTTCTGTTTGTTACCTCTGTCTGAACTCTTGGAAGACGATGCGGTTGGGGAAGCCCTGTCTGCAAATACGAATCCCCTCTAGGACTCCATTGCACCTCAGCTGGTCCAGAACCAGGTGTGGCTCCAGTTTACCAGCCTGGGGAAGAAACAAATATATAAAGCACCATTAAAGAGCCGTTTGTGTGTTACTTTTTTGTGCAATAATTTATAATCAAATTATTATTATTATCTGCAGTCGGCTGGCGACCGGCTCAGAGTGTACCCCGCCTCTCGCCCATTGACAGCTGGGATAGGCTCCAGCCCCCCCCCCAACCCCAAAAGGGATAGTCGGGGGTATAGAAGATGAATGAATGAATGAATGAATATTATTATTATTATTGTTATTAGAGGGTGTCATATGTTGTACAAATGTGTGAGTTTGGGCTGTATAAATAAACAAACTTAAATTCCCCACATAAAGTGAAGCTGAAAATTTGTTTGCATGACTGAAAGCATTCAAGGCTCATGAACATCTCATTCTTTTCTTCTTTGTTATGGTTACATTTGTATGGAATACAGACACCAATATGCCAGTGTCCATTAGCATATTCACTATAATTTCTGCAACAGTTACAATGCCAAGAGTCGTTTTTTGTTCCGTACCTTCTTCTCGTGGTTGGGGATGATGCAGCGGACAAAGTTCGGGTTGGTGTTCCTCAGTGTGGCCATGAGGTTACCCAGCTGCTCCTTATACAGCTGGCCCACAGTGCGGAACATGCCCTTACGGGTTTTAAACGCACCGTGCATGGAGTCCGACATTCCTGCCACCTTGTCCAGGCCAACAATACGGTCCACTGCGAGGACACGGAGAAGGTGGAACAAACAATTTTGTTAGTGTGTTCTACAACACTGACATTGAATCTTTCATCATTTCTCATAGCAAAAACATGTTCATATGTCACATCTTTTACAAGTAGAAAACAAATAGTCCTGCTATCCCGACTGAAACTCTGACAAAACAGCAGAAGACCTTGAACTTACAAATACTGTGTGATTCTGTTTGCTGATTACAGTATTTACATTTTCACTGGCAAGTCATTGATGGTTACTGTAAGGTGACAAATTAAAGATAATGCTGTATAATGCACACTTGGTAGACAGGTGCGTAAAAAATAAAAGTAGGCAGAAGATACTGGTGAATTCCTGCATGTTTGTTTGATTGTTTCCAGTGTTTCAGTCATGGACTTTCATCGAGCGACAGTGTACAGAAAGACAAACTCATTCAGCTGCACCACTTACTGTCTCTCCACAGATCGGCAGCAAATTTGTCTGTAGACTGGTTGAGTAAAGTGGCCACACACTCATTTAGAGGATCCATGTTTTTCATCAGCCACTCATCTGCTTTATAGTCCACCTGCAACGGAGGAGAGCTACATTTACATTTATGTTGCGGACTTAAGTTAAATCTTTACTGGAAATGTACACGTTCAATATGTTCATGTCAATGACTCTCAGTGACCTTTCCAGCATAGTGCATAATGCAGAAATCAGCATCTTCTTTGAGTTTCTTGGGTTTCTGGAACTTGGGGTGTGTTCCCTGCTCCTGAACCACCTTCTCCACAAAGCTCTTGTCTGTGGCTTTGGGGAACCAGCACTCTTCATCCAGCAGAGCCAGGATGCCTGGAGGACCAGCCTGAGATGAATTAAAACACGTCAGTCTGCAGTTCAAAGCAATCCTGACTGATTTGATAAACCATGTGCAGTTACGCGCCTCCACATGTATCACACAACAGAGATACGAGTAGCAACTTCTGCAGAGGCTGTATCCCTCTAGCTTAAAACAGACGTTGTCAGTGTTATTTGTATGAGTTTTGAGGAGGAATGGGAGACGTCTCACAGGTTTCTCAATGAGGTCGATGCAGGGCTGCAGGTCGAGGCCGAAGTCGATGAAGCTCCACTCGATGCCCTCCCTCTGGTACTCCTCCTGCTCCAGGATGAACATGGTGTGGTTGAAGAGCTGCTGCAGCTTCTCATTGGTGTAGTTGATACACAGCTGCTCAAACGAGTTCAGCTGCAGGGGAGAATCAGAGAAACCAAGAGGAAAACTTTAACTTTTAGTGTAACCAATTGTCATTTCTTATTACAAAAGCGTTCTTCTTCTTCCAACTTCTCAAATGTCAATATTTGGTGATTCTCTTTGTTTTCCATGTTAGTAAACTGAATACCTTTGGGTTTTGGACTGTCAGTCAGATCATACAAGGAATTTCAATGTCAGTTTGCACTTTGGAAAAAGAAGCTATTTTAGAAACAAAACAATTAATCAATTGATAATGAAAATAATCAGCTGCAGGCATAAAATGAGTGTAGAGCATTTACAATTATACATAACCATATACTTAATAATCTGAAATACATTAAGCCATTATAGCAATGTATACAATATTCTGTATTCACAAGAAAGCAAAGCATTACTAGAGGTCAGAAACTCCACAGGGAAACTTTAAGATGGTCACAAACAAGACAAGTTTGTACGTTTATACAATGTATGAATTCAGACATCTGTCTGAAGTCCCTTAGTTAGATCTCAACAATGGTCAAGTTTATTTTTGTGAAACCAGCAAGTTGTCAGGGCAACAGCTCCTTTGTCATTGAGCTACACTCCCTCACACCGCCTTCCTGCTGCACAAGTGTAAAAACCGAATGCCTGTCCAAATTCCTACTGCAACACTTTTGATGGCCCTCTCTTCTCAATAAGCGACCCAATGGGCAGCTGCTAGTTTTCCTGAACCCCCCTCCTCCATATCTGGGGGAAGTTATGAGGTGTTTTGTCTTATTTGTTGTGATTGGAGCTCCTCTTCATGTGTGGTCCCACTGGATTTTGTTTTCTATTTATTTCTATGAGGAGCTGGGCAACATGTTTTCACTTCTGGTTGTGAATTGAGCCTGCATCTGTTACACTGGTTGAACTTTGACGCCACTCTATAGGATGCAGCACAAAACAGGCTCTTGTGTTTTTGATGCAAACATAGAGAGTGGCTGATCCAACGGAGCCCCGTCAGAGTTATGATGGACAGCTGTCAATCTGTCGAGCCTTGAACGCCTCACCTCAAAGATCTCAAATCCAGCGATATCAAGGATGCCAATGAAGGAGGCTCCCTGTCTCTTGGTCTTGTCCAGGGCTTTATTGATCCTCAACACCAGCCAGCGGAACATCCTCTCATAAGAGGCTTTGGCCAGAGCCTCAACAGCAAACTCAGCCTGCTCCTGGGTCTGGGCTTTCTGGACATAGTCCCTACCAACCTGCAAAAAGAAATACTCGAATGTCATCCTGCGGTACAAAATCATCACTGCATAGATACCAGCTCAGTGACAAAATGTTGATTTTGAAAAAGAAAAAAAAAAAAAAGGTCAAAAATGTCTAAATGTCCAAACAATACATCAACAGACAGACACATGGAGGACATCTGCATTACAAACTATGTGGCCACAATCATTAGAATAAAACAAATATTTTATATTATTGAACATCAAGGAGCTTTCATGTACTGATTGAGATGCAGACCTTGATTCTGGGGGACAAGATGGCTCGTGTGAAGTCGGTCACATTGACACCCAACAGGTGACACACTTTCTGGGCAGCTGGGGGTGAAACGTGGGGGTCATGTTGGAGGATGTAAAGTTGGATGGATTGAGGTGGTTTGAGTAAATGGACTGAGACAGACAGAAGGTGCAGAGGAAGCGATGATGATGATGATGGTGGTGGTGGTGTGTGTGTGTATGTGTGTACCAGTGTCATCAGGCATGGAGGCCTGGTCTGAGTGACGCTCTTTCTTGAAGGTCATGTTTCCCAACTGCAGCACAGCTGACACCACCTTCAACAGACCTGACAAAAAACAGAAGAGGTCACTGTGTGCTGCAGAGAAAAGAATCAAATGATGAAGAACAGGTGCCACCACACCACAGGTTTGACAATCTTACCGCAATAAGAATAAAAAAAAAAAAACTGACTCAGTACAGCAAGATACTTAAAAAAAACAAATAATCTTTTTCCTCCATCAGGAATGTCACTCAAGTTGTTCAAAACAAATACCATTTTAATAGAATTAAATACATCCATATTCATAAATAAGCAGAGTTACAAGCATTAGTTGATTAATCAATTGGTCAATTTGATTAGCAAAACTTTGCTGGTTCCAGCTCACATTTGACACCAAGATGCTTTTCTTTGTCATATATTCTTTTTGCCCAACTGAATATGTTTGGATTTTGGACTCTGTGGAAATTTCTAACAGGCATTTTAAAATTAACTGCTGGAGAAGATACTCTGCAGATTAAAAGGGGCCCTGTGGGGTTTTCTTGTAAACAAAAAAAAGTCATGTTTATATTAATTGCGTTGATCCTTCACACATTTGTTGGGTATATATCCTTCATCATAAAACATTTGCAAAGTTGGCATTTTAAGTATTTCAAATCCTGCATTTACATCCATGTTTACTAGGTAGCACTCTTGTTCACGGGTTCTTTTGCAAGCACATTACTGGACATCTCAGCATGTTGCTGCCACCTGTTTATCAGTAAAACAGTGTGATTTGATGATTGGTACCAATTCTTTCCTCCTCTGGGATGCTCATGATCTGAAAGGCGTCCATGGTCTCAGTGAACATGTCCTTGTCCTGCTGGCCAGGAATTGTCATGTTTCCATTGGACAGGAAACGGTACTTGCTGTAATCCTCCAGACACAACTCAGCTGAATAGAGAAAAAGAGGAGAGAATAATGGAATAACGGAACCATTTTTATTTGTTAAACTGAGATGGGCCTGCTACACTCTGTAACTTTTGCACTATTGTGTTGTTAATAAGTGAACTGAAAAATGAGAAGCTCAGTTTCAAATATAAATGGACTACATCAGCTACTTGCCATGTTATTTAATAAATGTCTGCTCTTGCACTACGAGTCATGTTCAGCTAACAATAAACCACATTTATTTTGCTACTTTCTGCAACCTTCATTCACAGAGCCCAGCTTGATGCTTTCACATTGTCATAAAATGTCTTACAGCGCAGCTTGTCTCCTGCTCCAGACAGCATGTAGTAGAAGATGTGGAAGCTCCTCTCGTCTTTAGCTTGACGGATGGCCCGAGACTTCTCCAGCAGATCTTGTATCATTTCAGTCAAGGACAAGCAAACGCAAACGCAGAGGGACAACAGCATCTTTAAAATGTAGTGCAGAAGTGAGGCTGGTGATGGGAACAAGATTAACTGCACCAAAACTGAAACTTAAGGGGCTTTATGTTGCACTTGAACCTGCATTCTTACCCAACCTTGTGGCCAAGTGACAAAAATTAGTTTTAATACTTGTAATATGTGAGCTGATATGAACCTCACATGGTACTTGTTCTGTAAACAAATTTGCTGAATCAAATAATGAGAAACTGACAGCAAACATGAGGCAGTATTACAATATGCAAACGTGCAGATTGATGTCTGTCACCCTTGCTCAAATGTGATGGATAAAGCTCATTCTTGGCCACCTGGCAGGTTAATTCATCCCGGACAGAAGAATATAGAAAGTAATAAGCATATTCTAAAAGGATGCAAGTTTCAATGTTGGCTCCAACAATGTATCCATTGACATCAAAGTTGATCCTGATGAATTTTCCCTGCAAGAGAAAACAAATCAAATATCTTTGAAAGGCAGCACTAAAACTTTTTAGGGTTAAACAAATTCAAAAGGGCCCTGAAAACCTATTTTCTCAACCAGCTTCTCACTATGAGCTCTGGGATCCAATACATGCACTCAATAATCTGCCACAGTTTGTCATTTTACATGAGTGATGTTTGTGTCTGCACGCTTCTCACTGGTTTGAAGTGGGTGGGACGGTGTGTTAAACTGATCCTTTATAACTCATGGTGTTGATTCCACCTGTATTTTGATTGGTGCTTATTAAAAAAACTAAGTTCAAATCAAAGGCTTCAAGGCATTCTTACAAATCTTGAGGAGTTGTCATTCTTGACAGTCTTTGCATTGCCGAAGGCCTCCAGGATGGGGTTTGCCTGCAGCAGCTGTTTCTCCAGCTCTCCCTGAGAGAGAGGACAAAGTATCAGAGCAATCTGCAATAACACTTTATCACGACTTTAAAGTGGACATTAGTCAAGCCAGCACAACGTTAAATCATGCATTTGCTTTCTTGCTGCAGATCTTTCATTAGCAAAAACGTGCAATAACTCGTTCAGCGTATTGTGATTTCAGGCTGCGTATTTAAAAGAATCACCTCAGGGGATGTTATCATTGCCCAATCAACCACACACGCACATGCACACACATGCACACACATATACCGAATCCTGCACATTCCAACATACATTCCAGCAGCACAGCAAGCCCACTCAAGCACAAAACCCCTGTGAGACCATGTCTGTCCATGCAGGCACAAACAAGAGAACGCAGAAGCACACAGGCCGGTTAGCCAAGACGCCCCAAAGGAAATGCAGGAGTGCACTGTGACACTCCAAACAAGCTACATACGACTGCACAACAATGACAAAATCAAGACTGACCAGATTGGGAGTGGGATTGTGTCACCTAATACAGCTTTTAAAACTACAGGCACAAAACAGCAAGGTGTGTTTTCATTTGAGACAACCTCAGATAAGGTTACTGCTCAGCTGTGTTGCTGGGCAGTTCACTGCCACAAGGCAAGTGACTGTTAAGCAGATGCATTTCTTTATCCTCTGAACCCTCATCAGACTCTTAACTGTGCATGGAAAACTTTTTATATTTCAGAGAAACTATTCAACTCTTATCAAAAAGTTGGAGCAGTGCCTAAATCTTTTTACTGTTTAAATTGTTTATTTATTTAAGGTTTTCCTCTGCTTTTCAAAAGGTAATTTGACATTTTGGGGAAATTTGTTTATTTGCTTGCTTTATGAGAGTGTTATTAATACCACTTTCATATCTGCATGCTAATATGAAGCTAAAGCTAGTCAGTGTAAAAATGTCATGTTGTGATTTAACATGACTAAGGGGTGGGGGACTATGTCTTACACTTTTGGTTTTGTACAAATGAGACTTCATGTGTTAGTGCGCAAATTTTGTTGCTTTAGACAGAGCCAGGCTAGCAATTTCCTCATTTCCACTCTTTATGCTAAGCTAAGATAACCAGCTGCTGGCTTCAGCTTTATATTTAACATACAGACATACAGAATAAGCATACTTCTCAAACTGAACAACTATTTATGTACTTTACGTAATGTTTAATCATTTCCTTAAGAGTCCAGACAAAGACAATAAAATGTTTCTTGTTAGTAGAGTCAGACACCATGCATATGGAGTCAGAGGGATGAACTCACATGTGACAAAACTGCACTGCCCTGGAGATGAGGTGAAAAAGGAGAGAGTTCAACACATTTGATACCAACTTCAGCACATAAAATGACAGAAAAATATGGTGTCATCTGAAGATGTAAGAACATTTCATGTATGTTCAGTCATGTGAAACACCCTGCATATCAGGAATAAGGGTACGCACGCACGCACGCACGCACGCACGCACGCACGCACACACACACACATGCACGCGCGCACGCACACGCGCGTGTTCAGCATCACTTGAAGTCACCACCAAGAGATGGGTTGGGCACGTCGGGGCCTGAAAGAGGAATGTGAAGTAGTCGCCACACAGCTCATTCAGTTCAAGCAGGCTACATTATAGAGATGGACCAACGTGGAAAGAGCAAAAAACAGAGAAAAAATACAAGGGGGTGTCCAATATGGTCTTTTGGGAGAAAAAAAACCTTCAGGAAAGAATCAGGATGAAAACGGAGACTTAAAATGAAGAACAGTTTTCACTGACCTGGTCTTTCTTGGACTTGAAAGATGAGGCAACGTGGGCAAGATACTGAATAACTTTCTTGGTGTTTTCTGTTTTCCCCGCTCCTGACTCCCCTCTTCAGAAAAAGACACAGCAAACCGAACAATTTAGACACATAATATGCATCAATCAGAGGGG
This sequence comes from Chaetodon trifasciatus, assembly GCA_037975065.1. Lineage (NCBI taxonomy): Eukaryota > Metazoa > Chordata > Actinopteri > Chaetodontiformes > Chaetodontidae > Chaetodon > Chaetodon trifasciatus. The sequence continues at coordinate 412,028 of JBBMOE010000081.1, forward strand.
TCAGTATACTGAGCATCATGGCAGGCATTAAAGGCAGCACATCACACAACAATAAGGACAAGGTTTCGAAAGTTCCAGAACGGCAACTGATTTTGACCTCAGTCAATAAAAAACAAGATTCAAGCTTGATCCTACAAACAACAGACACAGTGTGTATGAATCCACGCAAAGTCTGACCACTAAAAAGTTGCTGTGAAGATGCCAAGAGAAGAGGAACCTACGTGCAGAGGATGGACTGGTCCTCACGATCTGACAGGAAGACAGAGAGGACAAATGTCCATCAGGGGAAAAGAAAGTTGCCATAACAGACACAAAGTGAGAATAATGCAGCATGTGACTGTTTAACTCTGCAGTTTGTGTGTAAGCCATGCAGTGTTGCGATGATTGACTGAATAATCAATTCACTGATTGAAAGCAATCACCAACAATATATCAGCTATCTATGAAGCAAACATGCCAACATTATCTGGATGCAGCAGCTCCAATGTTTGTTTGAAGATTTGTTTGTTGGTGATTGACATTATTCAGTCAAAATTACTTTTCATTCATTGGTAATCATTAGTTGCTGGCCTGTAACTGTGTGCATGTAGTGTCTACTCACTTGTAATCTATGTACTGTATATATACACTGCACAAATAATGTCTAAAGCTGCTAAACGTGCCGTTTTACTTCACAAATAGGCAAGTGTGGTACCCTGCATCATGCTCCTGTAGGCCGTGTCCGTGATGGCGTAGATGTGAGGGGGCATCTCGTGCCTCTTCTTGCCCTTGTACATGTTCACTATCTCCTCAGAGTAGATGGGCAGGTACTTGTATGGGTTGACCACCACACAGAAGAGACCAGAGTACGTCTGGCAACATAGAAGATAATTACTGTCAGAGAGTTTTAGTGCAACTACTCACGAGTGCACACAATCAATCAATCAATCAATCAATCAATCAATCAATCAATCAATCAATCAATCAATCAATCAATCAATCAATCAGATAATGGTGCCAGTATATAAACTCCTGTATCCACCCATACTCACATAGATGAGTCCTGAGTAGTATCTCTCCTTGAGGTTGTGCAGCACAGAGGCCTCATTCAGGCAGGTGAGCTCCGCCATGTCCTCCACCTTGTTGAACTTGGGTGGGTTCATCTTCTGAATGTCATCCTTGTTTACCTTCACCTGAGATTAACAGAGAAAAACATTAAATATTAGATTATATTATGTATACATATTATTTTTAAGATAATCAGAAATGCATCAATCAGATGAAAATTCTGACTGATTTGATTGTTCAACGACTTCATTCAGCTCTTAGTGCCAACACTTACCTTCTTGCCAGAGTCCGTCAGCTCCACCACACACTCCTCTCCATGCTCCTCCTTGACGGAGCCGGACTCGAAGCCCAGCTTCTCAGAGGGGATCCACACCAGCTTCTTGGTGGCCCAGTCGGCCTGGGCCAGGGGGTTGTTTACCCCACTGCGGTCCCCATATAGGAACTTGTCTGCATCCGACATGGTAGCTTTATGGTGGAGCAAGAGAACATTTTAAACACAGGTGAAGCCATTTTGAGGAGCCTGACCTTTCAAATAGGAGAAATCTTAACTCCTCTGCACTGTAATGCAATCAATACAACAGTCCTGGTTTAAATATCACTTTTGTGAAAATTATAAATATCTCTGGTAGGAAAGTCTCCACTTATTTTTTGACAGGATCTAAAGTGGTCTTTCAACTTGGTGGAGGTTTTTGGCTCGTGGGTCAAGAAAGATAACTGTTGGTTTAGTGTAGATAGCCTCAACATATAGACGTTTTAGATTTTGATGTGAAGGAGAGGATGTTTAGTCCATTTCTGATTCACATTTTGCAATCTTTATACAACATTCATTACACCACTTCACAACAACACATTGAATTTATTCTACCAAATTCAAACACTCAATCCCATAAATCAGGTTGTGATAAACCCACAAGAGCTGCAATCACAATGACTCAACTCCAGTTCTGTTGCATGTCATAACTCGTCTCTTTCCTCATTTCCTGTCATTTCTCTACTCTCACAACAAATGAAGGCAAACAGGCCACAAAACTATCTTTAAAAGAATTAAGCTAACTAACATTTAGAGGCCTCTGCAGCCTTGGTGGAGTTATTAAGTTGTTGTGTTGTGTGTTGCTGCTGGTGTTCTGATCTGCAATATGCTGAGCGCATTTTACCCTTCCTCCATTTACATGCAAAACATTATGAACACATCTCATTGTTACATACGAGAAGTCCCGTTTGCACGTCTTGAAATTTGACTAGAGCAGCCTCTGTTAGCACTGTTTGCCACTACACCTGTCACTCATCATGTGTGATATTAAGTCTGTTTGCTGAGGCTGTATTTGAGCTCAGACATGTGCCTCAAACTTCTCACATAAATATCAGCCTGAAGAGTGACATGAACTCACACATGTTGACAAACTAAACTCTTCACGGTGATGAAATGTAATGTGTAGGCAGAAGTTAACAGGAACCACAGCACAAGTCCGGGCACATTATCGCCTCAACAGCTGTCGTTTCATGTCGTTCCACTGTATTATTACGAGCCTGCAACATCTTTTCTCGATGACCTAAAAACCGAAGTGCACACGAAAGCTCTTCAGAACACACAGATGTGGAGAAAACTCACTGAAGCCTTAACAATGCAAATGCTGCTTTATGATGAGGGAAAATCAGATGAAGGCCAAACACGCTGAATTTCAACACTTGCCTGTGTTTTCATGACCTGAGGCTCAACACAGACAAAACTATTAGTCTGTTTTTACCTGAGCTCTACAGTACGACTCCATCCTTTATTCCCTGTCCGACCCACATTCCTTCCTCACCAGCTCATTACACAGAATTCCACAAATTCCCAACTCCTTCTCCCACTCCTCACTGACCACAGCCCTCTCTTTAGGGCCACAATTTCCGCCACAGGTAATTAATGTGCAGCTATTACATATCATTCTGCTTGAGGATGGCGAAGCTGGCTCTGTTCATTTAAAGCCTCTGGTAGTGCCAGTTATGTAAAAGTCCTGGTGAAAGGTCGGTGGAGGGATGCTTTGCAGGCAGAGAAGCAGGAAGGAATGTCGGGAGCAAGTCTGGGCAGAGAGAGAGGCGTCATTATTCTCCAACCACACCCTGGAGAAAGACTCAGGGCCTCATCAGAAACCATGAGAACGCCCTCAAAAAAGATCAAATCCATCAGTTGGATTCTACTTTCATCCACACTTTAGGTTATGTATCATTGATGGGATAATATCCTTGAGATGCGTTAACTCAAGGGGCTCCTCACATTTTAGTGAAGCTGATCTCCCCCCCCCCCTTCTTTCAGACTTCTCTTGCAGCTTGGGGAACACCAAGAGACTTACAATAAACACTAAAGGCATGTGACTATAAAAACTGCTCTAATAAACTGGGTAATTAAAAAGAAAACACCTGAAAATTAATATGACCAGATAAAAATGTTCTTACGGCATTTAAAAGCCAAATTAGGAGCCTCAAACATAAGTCAGCATAGACTGCTAAATAGGTGGCAATAATGTTCACACATTAGTTTACTTCTTACACAAGAGTATCATCTCTCTTCAGTAATAACCAAGGATTTATATACATATCAAATGGTTGCCTCAGTGTTTTACAGTCTGTACATCATGTGACATTGTCGATCCTTAGACCCTCAGTTTGGAAAAGGAAAAAGTCCCTGAAAAAATTCTTAAAGAGGAAAAAATAAATAAATCCAAGTAAAACCAAGCAAGGCGTTGTCATTTCTACACTCATATAAATGATTGCATGTTTGTAGAGCAGCTGCCTCCTCTCAGGTTGAGGATATATGATGAAAAAACAGCAGAGCGTGTGTGTGTGTGTGTGTGTGTGTGTGTGTGTGTGTGTGTGTGTGTGTGTGTGTGTGTGTGTGTGGAGAGAGATAAAGACATAGAGTGTGTGTTTGTGTGTGTTTATAGAGCGAGGGATAAAGGGATCTGTGCACAAGGTGTCATCTGTGTCCCTCTTAAGTTCATTATGTGCTCAGACTCTTGAAGATCAGTGGGGGAGGAAGAGGAACACAGCAACATTTCTTCTGGTTGTGCCACTAAAATCCTGTCAAGTGTGCAAACCTGTAGCATTCCCAGAGGTGAGAGGCAGCTATAAGAGCGTCACAAATTCACATTGAACATACAAGGGCGTGGATGCATCATCACAAAATCATTTAACAAGAAGCCCACACAGAAAACTTGTGACACTCGCATGTGTGTGGCCTCACTGTTAAAGCCCTCCATGAGCCAACTTCCTCAGGAAGTTGCTTAAACTCTGCTCCACACATTTTGACACTCTGTGGTTCAAAACGACAAGATGAACTACTTCAGTCTTCACGTCCTCTCATCTCGATCTCATCATTCGAATCTAGAGCAAAAACGACTCAGCGAAACTCTGCTGAGGTCAGGATGAAAATCAGGTCTCAGAGTCTGACTGTCTGACTGAGTGAAGTTTAAGCATGTGTGGAAGCAGAATCCCTCCAGATCCCCTCACCTTGTTAACCTCGCCAACCTTACAAGCTTTCAGGTCTGGCTGCAGATGCATTCCTATTGTCTGCACAGACCTGGTTAATCCGTGTCTCTTGTGTTCTTCGGTCTTATCGTGCACATTTTCAACAGCATCTCCTGTTCTTGGCTGCCAGTCAATCCCCCATTTTATCCAGGCCTCCATGGCTCTTACCTAACACAGAGGGCACAAGCTCTGCCATCTGCAGCCCGGCTTCCGACACGAGGCCGGAGGAACAAGGACTGATATCAACAATGTTGTGGTACTGACACTCAGGATTAGTCTGAGTTTAGCAAATGAGAAGATGTTTCTTCTCTTAAATATTTGGGTTTTGGAGCGGAGACGGGCAGGTTAGATAGCTGCACTGTATGCTTTATGCTTTTTAAAAGACGTGAAATATGGGAATAAAGGGGAGAAAAATCATCCAAAAAATAATAAATTCTGTAGCTGACTTCATATTTAAAAAGGTGACGAGAGGGCACCGAAGGACTTTTTGTGGCTTCAGATTTGGCAGTGCTGTTTCATTTCCGGGCCAAACAAAAAGAGGAAGACTAGATTTTGATCAGCAAGTTATTCTCACAAGTCGTGAGTGGAAACTTACCTCAGCTGAAATAATCTTTAAATGCTCCTGTTGAAAATTCAGGCCAGACAGAACTAGAACTACTACCACATAGCTAATTCCTCCTTTGTGATCACACGTCAATTTTGTATCCTGAGGGTAGACACGCAGCAGCTGGGTGTGTTTGTTTTATGAAAAGAAAAAAGTTCCTCTCGTGCAAACTACCTGACAGACAGACAGACAGACCACACTGCAGGGTGCAAACAACAGAACTAAGCTAAACAGTGAAGATGAAAACACATTTTCTATTGTTTCCTGGTAAATAAAGGAAACATGCAGCCTGTCCTAAAAGATTTAAGTTGTGTCCATAAAAGGTAACCAAAACATGACATGTTCAGTCTAGGTTGATGTTACTGGTTGTACTGGTGCCTGTTTGCCTCATAAAGAGATGTGACTTAATGGCCTTTTAGCTGTCACAACAGTGACAACAGTCCCATTGGAAGATTTAATCAACTAATGTGAATAAATCAATACTTACAGACAATCCAGTGATTACAAAAAAAAAAAAAAAAAAAAAAAGCACGTGCGGGTTTAAAAGGGCTCCTCTGTCTCCTGATGAGAACACCTGGCCAGATTGGGTTTGCTGAAGTTGGGAAATACTGCATATATTTCCCAACTTCAGCGAACTCAATCGATTTCTACTCGTCTTTCTTCAACTATTAGTTCAAACTCTCAAGTTTTAAGTGTGCACCAGCTCATAACACCCCCACCTGATGGAGACACCGTTAACACCACCCAGCTCTCTGTACCTGCAGAAAACAAACGAGGACACACCTGGTTTTCAGCTGCAGGCACTGTAGGTGAGCTCGGTTCGTCTTTTCGTGTCCGTGTTTGCAGCAGCGGAGTCCTACTCGGCGACACTTTCTGTCCACAAACAAGCAGCTGCGGAGGTAGGAGCCTCGTCTCTCTCTCTGTCTCTCGTCTTCAGTCGTGTCTCTCAACTCTGTCATGCGGTCCAGCTGCTCGGCAGTGGCTCGGTGAGGGTGGACGCTCCGCTCTTGTAATCCGCCCTCTTTTAGTTTTCGCAGGTAAATTGAACGCCCCGCCCCTCCCCCCACAGTCTGTGCTGCGTTCAAGAGCTCTACGAAAAAATGGAAAAGGTGCACTTAGGTTAGTTGTGGCCGCAAGTGCTTCTGAATCAAAAAAGTAGTCATTTACAGGGTAGATGCGTTGTTTTCCTGGCTCAAATGCTATTTTAAAAATCACACGGAAGCGTAGATTAACATTTGTAATGATTAAATGATTACATTTATTTGGCTCGAGCATCACCCAGGAAGTGTTCCCATGGCTTTACTGGATGTCTTGCTGTCCTGAAGGCAGCACAGGGCTAATTATTGTACATGATGGACCAGGCTCTTTATTACTATCCCTTAAGTAAGATGAAGCCCATGAAAACAGACTGTAGACGGACAGCAGTATAACTGCTGTTTTCTTCTGTATTATTGCCTTGTCTCTCGATCTGACACTGTTAAGACCAAATGACTAATTGGTTAATTGTAAAAATAAACAGATTTGTCAATTAAAAAGACAGTTAGTTGCAGCTAGTCTGAATAAATATCTGCGAATAGCACGTAGCCCTTGTTTCTTATTTTCATATTTTTTTACTTTCAGATACATCTGGAGATTCAGTGTGAACAGAATGTGCACTTTTGTTTTTCCAAAAAGAATTTGCCCACTGATATAAATTTTGTCAGTGTTAAATAAATAAAAATAGGAAAATAAGCCACAGTACAGTAATTCTCAAAGATTTTGAGAAGGAGCCTCACCTACATACAGAGGTGTAAAGTAGGTAAGGTGCTTATATTTTGAGATAGTCAGTTATTATTATGTGATGTATGATGGGAGCATCTGGTCAGATAGTGTTGTATATTGTGTGTGTGTGTGTGCGTGTGTGTGTGTTTGTGTGTGGGTAGGTGTACATGAAACAGGAGCAGGGGCGTGGCACTGCTGATGTGTCCAAGGCGGAAACATGACAGAAAACTCATAACTGGATGTGGACGGAGGACACAAATGTAAAGAAGGCAAAGCAACGCATAAGGCTGTTATACAGAGTATGTTTTTTCAGTGACAAGTCAATGGGTCCAGTGTCAGTGCATGTAAATATAGTGCAGTATGGCTCTTTGCTTGTTTTCTGGTTTTGTTTTTTAATAACATATGAAAAACTAACTGATTAACAACAAAACATAAATGGTTGCAAACAAAGAAAAAGACATGATTTTAGTGTATTACCACAACACACCCCAAACCAGGGGAAAAGTCTACCTGCGCTTTGTCTCCCATCCGCCAATGAGCTTTTGGTTTAATTTCATACCATATATGGTCTGAGAGAGGAGCCAGAGAAAGAAAAAGATTTCCAGAAAGAGAGAAGGCTTCAGAGCAGAGAGGTGGAGGGAGGCGTGGACTATTGTGTTTTTCCTGCGGTGTAAAGTTTCTTTTCAAAAGCCAGTCATTACCCCGAGCCCCGGTCCTCCTGTTGTTTCATATCTGTCACACATCAAAGATGGGCTGATAAATGTAGGGCAGCATGTCTCTGCATGAATGATGCAGAGCAAGGACACACACACACACACACTGTTAGCATTAATAGGTGTGTACACTGTTTTATGAATGGGTTTCACTGTAGGCAATAAAATAAAAGTGTAATACACATAGTTCTAATGCAGTGGCTTGTTTCAGAGAGGTAACAGATCAGGTGACATGTTGGGAAGGATATAAACAAATTTAGACCCAAGTCTAAGTCAGATCCCTTCTGAAAGCAGCTTTAAAGCAAGTCATCAAATAAATACATAAAGAACAAAAGTTAGTATGAAACCACTGCTATGTGTTTCTATTCCTCTGTCACAAAAAGACAGACTCAGTTAAGGAACAGAAAGAGGAAACTTGGTATTAACAAGACTCTCACCTCAGCAGTGAAAAAGGTTTTTGCTACTATTTTACAAATCCATTGTACACTGTTCGTGTACTGTATTAGAGTGTTTTATTGTGCATACTGTGAAAATATATGTCACCTTGGAGGGCGGTTAAGCATCTGATTGTGCTTTTTCACCCAGTCGTCATCCTGCTGGTGCATTTTTACAGCCACAGGGTAGAGTCTGTTGTTACATCACTTCATATTTAAGGCAGCTGCCTGCAGCTGACTTCAGGACAGGGAAACCGTCTCACGCACCTCATAATGGCTTGAAGATCAAAGTTTCTTTCTGCACAGTATACACACCAACCGTGGGTGTTTGTACCTTAACACCTAAACCAGAAAAAAGTCTTTCAAGTTAGTCAACACAGCTAAAACATGCTTCATGTGCTGTTGTGTAAGATTTCAACTCGGAGCAGTCGTGTCAAGTCATGTCACGTCTTGCAGGTAATTGTAAATTTCGCTGCAGGGGGAAAGTGCAGATAGGACATCTGCATGGAAGCTTATTCTGATGTGTCTGAACACATCGGCCCGCCTGGGTTTGGCAGCTAATGGGCAGATTTTACCTTTACTGTCGTCAGAGTTATTTTAGACAAATGAGCTGGGCAGAAGTTGAGTGACTTGTACTCACAGACAAGGTCATTCATCCAGATTGGTCACGCCACTGCCCCCCAGAAATTCTTTGAGGATTATTTGAGACTGATCAACCAACCTGAAATCATGTATCCCTCTATAAAAAACACAGTAAAAAATGGTGCACCCCACTGTGGACAAAAGTGGTAAATACAAGCTAAAGTGACCACAGATGGAGTATTTTTGAGCTGCATTGTTTGCACTTTTAGTTTTTCCAACCATTTGTATATGAATACAATAATATGAAATTCATTTTGAAAGTCTGAGAATATAGAATACAGTCTGAAATACGGGGCAGCCCTCAGATTTTACGTGACATTCACTTTACACACTTACACTTACACTTTACAGCGTGGAGCACTAAAATGAGTTCAACATCTTCAGTGGCTCTGGTGGAGCTTTCTAAACCCAAAGAAGAAAAAAACGTCACCATGACACATTAACTTTTTATGAGTTTTTATGTATTTATTTATTTGATTTTTAAGTGTTTTATTATTTTTTTTTCTCCAAAAAAATCCTGAGGTATTCACAATATAATGGCATTTATTCTGTTTGAAATGAGACGGGGGGGGGGGGGGGGTAAAATACAGCCAAAAACAAAAACAAACAAACAAATGAAAATGAAAGGAAGGGGCGGTAAAGCTGTGTCGATTGATACAACTATCAAAACAATAAATCCATGGCGTCGTACATACAAGAAGCCTTTGAACTGCAACAGCGGTGACTGAAGTTGATCCTCCCCCCACCCTGCAAACTAGCAAAGTCATGCAATCTAGACAGAGGACTGCATTTAGAAAAACCAAGCAACGAACCTCAATGATAATTCAATGCAGGCGTGTCCCACCTTGCTAACGGGGAATGCAGGCTAATAACAGGCCAATCAGTCCACTATCATAGTAGTTATCATCAGCTGGAATACCTAATACTTAAAACAAAAATATTTAGTCTGCTTTGTAGCTGGCATTCAGTATTTACTGATAAAAAACATCCGAGTTTCAAACATGACGAGCTTTCGTTGTGAGTTATTAGCAAAGCACTAGAGTTCAAATACACCATGCTGTGATTACTCAGCTTTAACCCATGAGCAGTCTGTTTGGTGCCTTCTGAGAGGGTAAACAGCAAACAAAATAATGGATGTCAGTAAGTCAGACAGCCACAGTAAAGCCAGAAACATTGTTCCTTACTGTGCTGTATGTTTCTATTTTAACCCATTAATCTAATATTTTATAGACTGTACGTTAGTGTGATGGCTGAATACAATATTCTGCTTTCTGTACACAATGGTAAAATGCCAATGAGAGACTACTCCTCTACCTTGAGTCCTGTTTGCCCTCCACACAAAAGCAATACACATAAAAACAAACCAAAAAATAAACAAACCAAAAAAAACATACATATGACCAATAAATAAATATCAGTGAAAAAAATACACTGTAGAATCATTTTTCTTGCTCTGTGTCACAGATCTATGATTGATAAAATAACTGCTGTGACTTTAAAGAAAACACCCAATATTCTCCTCTCTGCACAACAATCTGCAACACAAAACAAAATAAAACCCATCGCAAGTGCAATGTCAGTTACGACAGTCTCAGCATTAGAGAGAAAAACAACAAAAAAAAAAGCTCTGGTATTTGACCAATCAGCTCACAACTACAGCATCAGACAAACCAGAAAGAATAAAAAAAAAACAACAACCAGAAAATAGAATAAAAAATAAAATCCGAAAGCAGTGGGCAGGGATTAGGGGGGAAAAATTAAATAACAGCACACAATTTATGACCCAAACTTGAAAACAATATATGATAATAACCATAAAAATACTATTAGACGTTCAGTTCAGAGGTTATCTTTACGTGGCGGTACAATACGGTGGACAGATACTACAGCGTAACGGTGAGAAGAAGACGGCTGCTCCACCTTGCCAGCAAAAGAAACCTTCAGAAAGACGGACAACACTGTCTGTCTCTCAGCGCTGTCTGGGATTACCCATTTATTTCTTTGTTCAATTTGGTGTCATCTTTGCCCTGAATAATAATAAGAAGAACAAAAATAATAATATAATAATAATAAAAACAGTAATCATAGTAATCAGAATAATAAAAAACAAAACAACGGACAAAAATAAAAGCTACTAATAATCACCATCGATAAAGACTTTTGGTAGACGAATAAACATCACGCTTACACTCTCAACTTGCACACACAGCTAACTGAAAAGAAAGACACAGCACATGAATGAGGGGAAAACAGGACGTTTTTTCTAACAAACACAGTCTGCTAATAAAGATACAGCTCCTCCTCTTCCTCCTCCTGCTCGGCAACTAGTGACGGGTCCAAAGTGAAAAAAGTATATTGCAAAATTGACAGACAACATTTAAAAAAAAAAGGCAAAAAAAAGTGTGTCTCTTCCTAAGTACACAACAATTCAACATTTTTGCAAAAACAAAAACAAAAATACAAACTATATGTGTAAAAATCATAAATAAGGATAAAGTTTTGTGCATCCCCACCCCAACCGACCGTTGTCTTGGAAGAAAAAACAAAACAAAAACAAAAACAATGGCAGTTACAACGGTGACAATAACATGCAATTGATATACTTTACAGCATTGATCTGTATCTCCCCCAAAACTACAAACCTCAGTCTAACCCCCGTCCCTCCCCAACCCCAATACAATCCTTAAATATTTGTCAGCTCATTCAAAACATATCTCTTGCTCTCTCTCTTCTCTGTGAACTAGCTGAAGGCGATGATGTTGATCACACTGGGAGGGGGGGGGGCTCGAAAAAGAAGAACACACTGTCGCTAACTCCAGTTTATCCCTAAATCTGTGTATGTACAGAAGGCTTTTTTCCCCATCGAAGCAAGCTGACATGGTTTGAATGACTGCATAGTGAAAATGATATTTGGTTTACTTACAGATGGGTTTACGACACACACAAACACACACACACGCACGCACGCACACACACACGCCCCCCCTCGGTGTGGAGGCACAGCACAGGTACACGCTATGAACGAACTGTTTTACTGTCCAACCCGGGCCTCACGCCTCACGAGCTCATATACACATAAAGCCACTACTGGCAATAGCAAGCATTGCTGTGTAGAACTGGTTAACTTTATACATTTGCTGTGTGTGTAGGTTAGTAATAAGATGTTTTGTTTCCTCACACACACACACGACAGTCATTCTTCACGTGCACACCTGGCCTGACATGATTGTTTTCACAGGGGTGTTGCGTGGCACCATCACCCAATCAGGTGTTTGAATGGAAATGCACGCAAACAGCGTGGTGGAGCAAGTGTGTGCATGCGTAAAATACACATCAGCTTAATAACAAAGATCCTCAACAGTGGGAGACTGAGTCCAGCTTTGTGTTCGGACACAAGATACACATACAGAGTTGGAACAGTGAACGTTGTACAGAGTCCTAGAGTGTTTCTGAAACTGCACCGATGAGTACACCTCAGCCTGTGCTGGCAGCACCATACAGCTGATGAATGCTAAGCACCAGATTCAGGTTTATATACAATAGTTTTAGCAGAGGGGCTGAGCAGGTCTGTCACCATCAGCCCCAAATCCTGTCATCTGGATTTGAGTTTACAAGAGAACAAGGAACAAGGAACAAGGAACACCAATAACAACAGTTCCTGTTCAGTGTTAAGTCAGCTCCAGGTCACCGGCCGGTCTCCAGATTAAAACCCAGCAAAGGCCGAGCTAACAGGCCGCCAACTCACCGTCGCATCCGCCCAACAGGCTTGTATCACGAAGCAACATGAGCCATCATAGGTTTTCTGGTATCATCAAGCTGGCTCACTTTTAGTGGCAGTAGATCATCTGCAGGGCTAACGGAGCAGATCTGAATCTAAACCTGACCATGTGCTGGCCAATCAGATCACTGAAAGCACGGAGTCTTCATTCAGAAATATTTACCAACATGGACACAAGTACAAAGTTTACGATAAACTAACAAACACATACAGAGTGTCTTAATGTATCAGTGTAGATACTTTGATTTCCATGTCATAGATTAAGAGTTTTTCCCACAACCACATGTCCACTCCAGGTTTAAAACTCCAGAGGTCACAGATTAACACACCAACAGCCTAATTAGTGACTATTATAGCTGCATATTATGATTATATAAAGTTAAGTTTACTTATCACAATGAGGGGTGCCACTCAGCCCATCGAAACAGTATTATGGTTTCTGTGGTGCTGGTGGGAGCTTTCCCACATTAGGAAAAAATAGATGATCATCAAGGTTCTTTTCAGGGGAAACACAGCAGAGCTAGACTGACACATCAGCTTACGTTAGTTCACTAGAGATATGTCAGCATGGGTGTATATATTTCTGTTAGGTAACAAGACATTGCAGTTGGCTTTAAAGAGGTTACATTTGATTGGTTTGGGATTAAGAACTCATATCTGGACTGGAAAACCCAGAGTTAACAGAGCCAGTTGATAATGAGCTGTGCGACACCAGTTACGCAGGATGGCTAACGTTCAGCGGCCCGGTGAAGCCAGGCAGCCCACAGAGAGCCACTCGAGGCTGGATTTACTTCCCGTTACAGGCCTGCAGTGAGGTGATTCACTGAAGGATGAAGGATAAGCTGGCAGCTTGTATTGCTGGGGCCTTGTCATGTGTTTGTTTAACAGTCTCCCCCTGTACAGTATACTGTATGACACTCTCACACACACACTCACACACACACACACACACACACACACACACACACACACACACACACACACACACACACACACACACACACACACACACACACACAGCACTGCTATACTGTAGCGCACCCCACCCCCGCCTCACCCTCTCCCACTAACTATAGAGAGATTTCATATATACCATAGCTGAGAGTAATCCATTATAATGTCAATAACAATAGTCATAACAATAACAGCAACGCTCTTTCATATTTTTGTTGAGTTGTGGACACCTTTGGTGTGAAATGTCAAGGTTGTCAAGCTTGCAGGCAACCTGTGAACAGATGGAGGGACAGATGGACAGAGTAGAGAATGGACGTGACAAAAAGCATCTGGACAGACAGACAACCCCTCCAATCATATCTACACTGTACAGAGTTTAGTGTGAGGTCATGGTATAAATGATGAACTACTTCCATTACACAGAGAGCTACATTTGAGGTGAGTTGTGTATTTGTATTTTGTTTGTTAGTACTTTTTGTGAAGCCGACCTCCCTGCACTTTCTCTTCTAATCCATCTCACCCTCTCTCACTTGCTTTTGCCCTCTTCAGACTTGCCCTTCTTTATTTGGTAACATGTTGACATTGCATTATTTCACTTATTTGGCTTAAAAGAAAAATAATAAAATATTTGTCCTTTGGGGAAAAGAAGTGGCAGCAGCGTCTAAAGCAATAAAAAAGTAGCAGCAGTAGCAATGCAAATAAATAACATTGTTTGAACAGAACAGTAAACATCATCAACACAACACGCTAACTCACTCGCTAAAATCATAATTGGTAGGTTGGTGTAACACCATGAAAGCTTTTCACAATAACCAGCTAGCTTCAGAGCTCCGCAGTCCTGTGAAACTCCGGCTGACGTTCTCCTTCCTTGTTTCCTATCGTTTTTTTTACACACTCGTCATCACCTGTCATCCAACTCCAGTCTGTCTGACTTTTCTTTAACTTCCCATCCCACTTTCTGAGCACTCCTGTCTTCCTTCTCACCTCACTCTGTCCTCTCCTCTCTTTTTCCTGTCATTTCACTTTCACTCATCTTATCTGCCATGACAACATTCCCGGATCTCTCTGTCACTCTCGGACACTTAACAGTTTCCTCTCTCTATCGTTGCTGGTCCTCAGTTCTCTGTGTCTAGCAGTGATTTGGTTTGGTGCGTGACGGGGCGTGGGAGGTTTGAGTCTACACATCGAGCAGGCTTTGGCTGTGGCCCTGCCAGAGGGGAGGCAGAAGGACTTTGTGCTCATAAAGTTCATCTATGCATCGCAGTTTCAAACACTTTGATCACTTCAGGCGTGCCTGATGTCTACAGCCTGGCACACAGGGGTCTCAAAGTTATAGACTGAATGAGTACTTGAAAAAATAAAAAAAATTACAAGATGAATCAATAATGGAATCACTGACACTGCTTGGTGCACCCCGGGAAAAAGTAGATGAATAGTTTAAAGTGGAAATGGGGGTTGATGTCAGGATGAAGGGGGGTAATGAAAATGCAAGTATATTCATTCATTCAGTCTATGACGGAGAGTTGAAAGCAGATAACAAAAAGCAGGTTACAGAGTCAATTCTAAGTACTTTGAGACCCCTGCTCTCGATTCTAAAAACACCATAACATGCTTGACATGTCTTTGTGTCTGTGTTTCTTAACGTGTGACATTTTCACAAGAGCAGGTCAAAACCTCTTGGCCTCAACCAACAACAACCTACATGCGGCCTTTGGTCTGATAACACTGTGAGCATCTACATCACACTGAACGGCAGAGGCAGACAGAGAGGCGGACACAGAGGAAGAGGTAGACAGAGAGTGAAGTTAAGAAATGCTCCACAGGTAATAAGATCTACCCCATTTCTCTTCGTACAAGATAGGCTCCCGTTCTGCATCTTGCTCAGCATCAGCTCTGCTCTCACTTTTACCTCCAACCTCTCGCTTCTCACACTGGTAACGGTTATTCAAAAACAGTCATCAACAAGAGTAAAACTCCCCTCTTCTTCCACTTCCCCTACTTTTCTCTTGCACACTGAGTCCTCCTTACTAACTCATCTATTCTCCTCTTAGCATCCCTCCATTTCTCGCAACACTCTTTTAGTTCATCTACCTCATTCTGAAAACACAAAACCCATAAACAACTCCTTTTCTACAAAGCAAAAATGCAACGCTAATTTTTTTGTAATTCTTTTTCAGTGTTTTTTTTCCCCAATTATGCAACTGCTAAATACCATGATGGCTATTCTAAACAAATTACTATCCTTACATGTTAAAAATGAAGCACAGCCAACATATTAATTCATTCTTGTTTGTGTGATACAGCTGTAGTGTCTAGGTGATTGAATGACTAGGAAATATAATCTCACTTGTAAAACAACCAGTGACTGTGTCTTGATATTGATACACTCTCGCACACACTCACTTACTCACTCACACACACACAGATACAGCCTGAGAATGTGTGATAGTAGAAACACCTGAAGAACCATAATTGCACCAGACATTGTTGTGTCCGTCATAACGTTTATGTACAAGAGAGATTCAGGTTTGCTAATGTAGTAGATGCTTTGTTCCAGTGTGTAGTGACTACTCTGTTGACTAATCCAATGACTTGGATCAATGCTGGAGACAGACATGTGGATGAAAAACTAACAAAAAGTGGAGGAAAGGTAGAAATACATACGAGACACAACAGTTTGTATGCGAGCACGTGGCTGTTTACACCCACTGTGATGTGATGTGATAGGATCGGGTGGTGAGACAAACAGTGTGTAAACGAATGAAGCTAACTACAGTGTGCACCTTTTTTTCTTTCCCCCTTCCCATGTCTGCCTGTCCAGATTCAACACACTGATAAACAGAATCACCTGTGTCATCCATACATCCATCCATCAGTCCATCTCTCCATCCATCTGTCCATCCAGAGTTCTCCATCGAGGCTCCGTCTCTCTCCGTCCTCTGTGGGCTCCTCAAGTGATCCGGTGGACAGATGGACAGGCGGGTTGGATCTAACGCTAGGCTTAGCTGCTAACGCTGGACTAGACTAGGACAGACTGAGTCTGGGCTTGGCAAAGCTAAAGCTAGGCTAGACTAGCGTCTGGCTAAGCTAACGCTGGGCTGGGCTAGGCTACCTACTAAAGAGCGAGTGGAGCTGGTGCTGATGGCTGTAACACTGGCTGCTGCGAGGTGACTCAGTGCGATCCATCACCGTCTGGAACCAACCAGCCACGTCCACCTCCAGCACCTCGTAACGCCGGATGAAACTATGCTCCTGGATGAGGGAGACAGACCGAGATACAGAGGGAGGTAGACAGTTTACTTACATTTGACCACTGGGCAATTCTGGTGAATCTCAACAAAATGTTTGTTGCTCAGTGGGCCTGGTGTCTTACCAGCAACTGGTGGTATTTTGGCCTTTTTCTGTGATCCTTTGTGAGGCTGTGGAAAGACACACACGGAGTGAAGTTGCAGTAAATGAATTTTAAAGATACATTTTCAGATACATTTTATATCAAAACAGAACATTTCTTCGTCATGAAAAGTCAGTTGAGTCATGAGTGAGATTTGTGCTCACCAGTCTTTGACGAAGGACTGGAAGTCAAGGGAGAAGCCCATGCTGAGAGGCAGCAGAGGAGGATCTTCCTGCAGCACTTTGGTAAGAACCTCAAAGTCTGTCTTGCAGTTCTTGTAAGGAAACTGTCCCGTGGCCAGCTCCACCTAGAGGACACAGTAACCCATTTACATCCACTGTCCACCGGAAAATCATTTAACCACTCATGTCTCTGCTCACATCTGTAGGATAATGGATGAAGCTTTAGCAGAGTATTAGAGATGAGCCAAAACACCCCTTGCCTCACATAAAATAAAAAATCTTCTGTCATTATGGCTTTCAAACAAGGGTAGCAGTACACTCTAAGCTAGCAAGCGTTGACTATGAATGCTGGTCTGAGATCAGTACATCAGCGCACTATGCTGACACTGTGCTTACACCCACAAGTTTAAAACTTCATACAAATATCACACATATCATACACCAAATGTTCAGCTGCTCCTTTCTCATATTACAGTGCAAATATGATACTGAGGGGAATGAAAACTACAGTTGTTACCAAAGTTTTTAAGACATGTCACACTATTATTACTGCTATTAGGGGCATAACATAAATGAATGAATGAATGAATGAATGAAATAAAGCTAAATCTTTCACCCCTTAAAACTGACCCAGAACCCACTTTGAAAACAAGTGCAAGTGCTCTGCTTTTATTGTAAAAAAAAAAAAAAAAAAAAAAAATGAAAGCAGTTTTACCAGAGAGATGCCAAGACTCCATACGTCTGCTCGGATGTCATAGTCAGGTTTGGTGGGATCTGGAGGGTCTATTCTCTCAGGCTGCGAAACAGAAAAAGTTCTGTTAAAGGAATCAGTGTGTGTATCATGCAAACTGGGATTTATCTGTAAGATACTTGTAGCGTTTTGAGTGTAGAGCGTGTGGGTTTCACTCACCGCCATGTAGGCAGCACAGCCGGCGCTGCGGGTCTTGGCCTTAGAGTCGACGAGGCGTCCACTGATGCCGAAGTCGCACAGTTTGATCTGACCTTTAGCGTCCAGGAGGATGTTGGAGGGTTTCACGTCCCGGTGGATGACACCATGTTTCTCTTTCAGGTACAGCAACGCCTTCACTATCTGTAGCAGAAACACACACACACACATACACAAACACAGTAAGACTATAAGAACAAAACTATCAAGTGATACATTTTCCCATCTGTGTGTGAGTTTCTTCACTTACTGCCACTGTCATCTTTCCAAGGATTCGCTCTGGAATTGGGCCCTGGATTCTCTTCTTCAGCTTCTCAGCACATGTTCCCATCAGCTCCATGGCAATGAATACATCCGTCTGCACACAAACACACATACACATCCACATTTGACCCGTTCAGTTCACAATGTACTGCAGGGGAGTTTACTGAAACAGAGAGCACAAGCAGTCACATTGGGTGGAAACATAAACCTGAAGCTGCAATTTGTTTGGGGTGTTCAAACAGACAGTGAAAGTGTGGAAGTACTCTGATTACTGTTATCCTACTATTCTTGTTGTTATAATACAACAACAATATACAGACAATTTTGGGGATACCTACATTGGTAACTATGGCGCCATAGCACTGGATGATGTAAGGGCAGTCATGACTTTTAAGCACCACATCCAGGTCCATCAGGATCCTCTTGTTCTCATCCTTGTTTCCCGTGCGACGCATTTGCTGGTGACACACACACACACACACACACACACACACACACACACACACACACACA
>JBBMOE010000081.1:437144-447144 GCA_037975065.1 Chaetodon trifasciatus
TATATGTATGTTATACAGCTGGCAATTGATGTTTTCAGCACATATTCCTCAAGCAGGAGTAAATATTTCTTGATACACGTTTGATGCTCTAAGGAGTATTTACAGCTGTAGGATGGTGCATTTCAGCTCAAAATGTTTGCTGTAGCGAAAAAACATATAATCCAGAGCCACAGAGTGGCTTATTGGTGTGATTTTAATAGGGATGACTTTTACAATAACACTACAACTAAATGACTGCTCATGACGTGGACCATCAGGTTCAGTGCTGAACTGGAGCATTACTAGTTTTGGTCAATGTCACTGAGGGAAAATCATGTCAAGCTTTGGATGCACAGTCAATATTTGTTAGTACATTAAGATTAATAGTATTTAAATGAGATTTGTTGACAGTAAGAAACACATTCAGACTAACCACCAGCATTTCCTTGAACCCACTCACACTCATATAATCATCCTCACTGACAGTTCATGAATCCTCACAAAACATTTCTAAAACAGAACAGGAAAAAGCAGTTTGTGGTCAATGTCACGCAAACCTCATATGAACGTACAAGAAGTGATGACTTGAAAGAGAAAAAAAATCATTTCTGTGCAGTCAGTGGGTGAACACAGTGTCTTATTTTGTTGGCTAGCAGTTTGAAAAGTTCGCCATCGCACACTGGAGGGTTCATAAAGAGTTTTCTGTCTCCAGCAAAGTGTTTATTTCAGTGTTACACGTCAGTCAGCGCAGGCATGGTGCACAGTGCCCGGCTGAACTCCCCGGGCTGTTTGTTTGAGTTTTCCCCTCCGCACGGTTCAAGGGCCCAACAATACTGTTTCACCAGTTCTTACAACGCTCACTTCATATCACCTTAATACCGTGAGGGACTTCATTCATGGGCCTGCGTAAGGCTGCTGAAATGTTACCACTGTGAAGCAGTGCTTGTTTGTACACCATAGTATCACAAGTAACGGCTAGTAACGTATGCTGAACGTTAGCTACATCTGGTAGCTTGCACAAATTAGCGGCTGTTTCGTTAAGGGGTCAAAACTGGCAGTGAAAATTGACTTTGCCGCAAGAGTCACAAGCAGAACGCGCTTCTTAATAATTACACGAAACTACAGATGAGCTGGGAATACATGGCACCTCCGTGTTATGTCATAAACAGGCTGGAAACGACATCAAATATTCAGTTTGACGCTGGGCCTGCCATCGACTATCACTCGGATTGCTAGCCTGCTAGCCTAGCATGTTTGACAGGACAGAATCAGAGCAGATTTCGGGACAGACTGCCTGCAAGATATTTCATGACAGCGCTTCGTTTTTTAAATATTCCGCTTTACTCACTGTAGAAATAGTCTCTCTTGTTAAGTAACGTTATGGGATTTAACAGTAAAATCAACCGACCAAACTGAGTCGGTGTTTGTTTATGTAGCTAGCCTGTTAGCATGTAGTAGCTAGGAGAAGCATAACACCCCCACTCCTTCCCACCCTCCCTCCGCCTCTCCGATCTTTCCCCCTGCTATTCTGGCCGTTACCGACTCCCCGGTCCTCCCCGGTGAACACTCACTCGGCCTCGGACGTGATCGCTGCGGACTCATGTCGATGTTGAGGTCGATTCTCCGGCGAGCTTCTTCATTTTCCTGCTTTAGTTTCTCCTCGATTCGCGACAGCCTCTGTTCCAGCGACGACATCTTGAAAAATTGAGCACCATGTAGTTCCCAGCAGAGCTCTCGACTCCCCTCTATGGCAGGCAGACAGACAGGACCAGCAGCGCGCGCGCGCGCACACACACACGCACACACACACATATATATATTACACACATATCAGAGTTGTACCTTTACAGTCATTAATAGTTAATCGTGATTTACCCAGTTAATACAGGTGAGGTTATTAAAGAGACCTGTCCTTACAGTGAGCTGACGAGCTAGAATTGAAAAGTCCAGGAAAATTAAGCTCATCAGCAGTTTACTAAATAACCTCAAGTCAAGGTCCCCTGGCTTGCTGTGGAGCTTCATCATAAAAATGAGTTGTCTCAGTGATCAAGGAGCCATCCAGACTGTGCACAGACTTCACATTCATGTTGACAGACCCAAACCTTGAGCTCTTGACCTCACTTGTGCTTTGGACCTTAGCACAAGGTCTTAATCAGGAGATGATGGGGGTTTGCTCAACTTCCACAGAACCGCAGATGTTTAAACTTCTGCTATTTTTTAACATCTACAGTTTGATGAGAATTAAGCCAACGTTGTTTTACTGAGGACACTATGCATTATGGTCCAAAGCTCCAGACCAGGTGAGAAAGTAGAGCTTGAGCTGAGTTTGTTTCATTTTCATAAGGTCAGAATGCTTTGAAGGGATGTTTGTCAAAAACTGCTGCATGCACCCTGACCAAGTAAAAGATTAAGACCAATAAAACTGAAACAATTTGTAAACAATTTGGTCAGTGACATAAATTAATATGCAACTATTTTCATAATCAATTAATCATTAATGATTTGTCAAACTCTGGATCCAGCTTCTCAAATGAGAGAATTTTCAAATTTTAGAGTAAACTGATTATCTTAACATGTGTTTCTCATGATTTCAACTGCTGGGACCCTCTAGACAAAATTCAAAGAGTTACTGGGTCACAGAACAGATCTAAAAACATCCAACATCAAATCAAGAATGAAGATTTCAGCCTGTCAGCCTCTATCAGTTTGCAGTGTATTATTAATTAACATTACTCAATGAATCTGCCAACCTTTTGATAATGATTTTGATGATGATGATGAAATAGTTTATGTCATTTGTCAAGACGAAACACCACACCAGCCTCTCAGATGTGACAATTTGCTGCTTTCCTCAGTTACTTCCAGGGCCTACTAGTATCTTTGGATTGTGTACTGATAATTCTGCAAAACTAACAAAGTGAAAATGTCCCTCACAGCTCTGCGAACATAAAATGGATATTTTGGAATATTCTGAAATGTTATGAATTAAGAAATTAGATAATAACAAATAAATAAATATATGGGTTTAGAGATAATGAAAACAGTCATTAATTGCAGATCCATATTTTTCCATTACAGCCCAAGATCCAATCAAAAGCAAGTAATGAAGGCCGTCCGGTGGGGGAGTGCTGAAGATGCTTATTACAGAGCCACAATGTCCTGTGTGCGTTTCTCTGCTGTCACTGTCAAATAAAGGCCAAAACAAAAAGACTGATTTGACAACCCCTTAACAGTAGATGGAAACGTGAACCATTTACATACAAACACAGCCTCCACATGTATTTTGATATGAATTACTTGTCATAACTTCTCCCCAGTGAATCTTTGGTATCATTTAGTGTTTTCAGGCGATTTCTTAAATTTGATCTCCGCAGCAGCACTATGTTGCATTCACTGACCGTATGCACTCTGCTATGTTGTAAATATGACATTAACTATGCCAACGTGCAGAGAATACATGTGGCTGTTCTGTATTATTCAAAGGTAAAAGGGTTTCATCGTATTGACCCCACATGCGGTCACTGTGGTGCTCCACTTTCATACTTTTTCCCATGAGAGACAGATTGAAACTGGCCTGTTTTCTTATTTTGGCTGACACACAGGTGATGTGTGCAGTTGCATGAACAATATTCAATGATCAGAAGTCGGTTTTCCGTTAATAATGTTTGCTTCTTTACAGAGAGGTTAAAGGCTGGGACAACTCAGATATATGGTATACAGATTCAGGGGTTTCATCCAGGACAATGCAGCAGGTGATCCAGTAAAGGTCTCTGATCCCGGGATCACAGTTTTGTCATAAAACCCAAACAAATGTAAGCAAACTGATATATACAGATTTTATCTCAGCAATTTAACTCATGTTTGAATTATGGTGATATGGTCAAAATCACTCTCACAGCATTATTTCTCCAGTATCAATTATCACAGTCAACATAAATGTGTTCCACTTTTTTTGCACAGAGCTGAGTGATGGTTTTATCAGTCAATTAGTTAATCAATGGTGATTGTTTAAGTCATTTAATGAGCACAAATGCCAGACTTTCGCTGATTTGACGGTGTCCACTGTGACGATTGCTTCTTGTTTAGCAGTTCTTTCATTCATTCAGTAGTCATTTTTATTATTTTTGGGCCTAGACGCCATCCTTGGCTCTGGTATGTTTCAATGAACAACTGCATACATATTTATAGACCACACACTTGATTGATCTAAAAAAAAAAAAAAAAAAATATCAACAGATGTATCTATAATGAAAATGATGGGTAAAGACTAAATTATTATAATCACTAGCTTGTAAAAAGGTGACATGATATCATCATATCACAACACGATTTCACTGAAAGTTGACAAACAATATTGAATTATCACAAACCAGTTAAATCAAGACCAGCTCTGACCTGTTTAGATCCTGACACATTCATTCATCATGCTGCTGTTCAAACCTTTCTTTCTGGTATCTGTACTCGACCCTTCATTGGTTTGGTTGAACACTCCCATAACCGTAACAACAACAATACAGACGTCATACTCGCTCCAGGTTTTCTTTATAAAATAAGTCATCTCATACTCTCACATGGTTTTGTATTGTCATACACAAGATAAGTAAAATCCACACCATCATACATAGAACTTCACAACAAACCTCTCCTGCACTCAGAAAGTGCTATAAAAGTTTATACCACCGGCTCACATTTTCCAACATTCTGTTTCCCTCAAATGATATTGATCATTTAGAAACATATTGCCAAGAGAACGTGTTGGCTGGGATCGAAGGCAGCACTCACTGCGGCAAGCTCCAATTGGCTTTACTGTGGAAAAGTGGCTACTGAGGTTTGTTGTGCTTGTGGCATCACCCAGATTTTCCAAAATCACTAAGATATCAATTGGTTTTGATGGTTTTATTGCTTTGATGGAAACCAATCCTTAAAATGACTACGACAGACAGTTTTTATTGGTGACATAATTTCTTCAAAGAGATGCTAAAACAACTGTTAGAGCCAGAGTTTGATCAGATTAAAGTCAGATATAATTGTCTCAGAGGGAAATTTCTTACTTCATGTTCACAAAACTCTGGCAGCATGTAGATAACTGGATGAATGTGTCTGTTACTTCTACATCAAGTCTTAGTGTTAAGATTATTATCTTTTTTAATTAAAAAAAAAAAAATAAACAAAATAAAATAACCTGCTTGCCACATAGCTTTTCTATGCTGGTGGTTGTGATTCTGTGTCTGCTGTCCGTTTATATCGATACCCAAATATCAAATTAAAGCAAAGTATGTGGTGGGTATTGAATAATGCATTAAGGAGTTAACTGTCATGAAATATGACTGATTTGCAATTTGTCGCAAATCCAAAGAGCACAATTTTTAAAAAGTAGTACATAAACATCCAGAGAAAAGTAAGACAGTGGTTCTTTATCCCATAGTTAACACATAGTACGCTTAGCATTGGTCAGCATGACTGAAGGTCATCGTCATACGACTGCTGGGGAAGCTTTAGCACAAATACACTCTGAATGTCACTATTTGCACTCTCACAAGTAAATCTTCTTTTCTTTAAAAAAAGAAAAGAACAGTAGAGAGTATCTCTGCAGCACATCAGATCATTCATCCTGCTGCTGCACACAAAGGGCCACAAAATAAAAACAAAATGCTTTTCTGTGGATCAAATACAAGTACAAATGTAAGGCATTGGTATGAGAGGCCATGAAGCGAGGCCCAAACAGTCAGCGAGCGCCTCCTCTCACAGCTGCACAGGTGACTACACTGACACATAAGAGGATGGGAGGAGGCATTTCAAAGGCTAATGTTTGCAAGATACACAAGTCACTGGTGTGTTGTACAATGATTTGAAAGAGGGCGTTGCTTGTCCTTCGTCTGTAATAAACAATTTGCCCCATCAGCTATCTGTCCCGGCTTTTATTTTCTCAGTCCTCAACCTTTAAAACTCTGCAGACACACAAAACACAGACCAACTGCCTCCGGTCTCTCCTGTCGCATTCATTCACAGTGTAATTAACGGCACACAAACAGTCAGCACACAGTCAGTGGAGACTGTCCGTCCGCTCTGGCACAACTGTTGTGAAGCCTTCAAAATCAAACATTCCTCGAGGTCTGTGAGCCGCCAGCTCACTAGCAGAGGTCAGAGACGTAGTCAAAGTCCCGGAAGCTTTCCTGGTCTTTGCGGGAGAGCACGCGAGGCTCACGAGGAGGTGTGAGGGTCGGAGCTTCAGTGGTGAACTCCTCGTCAAAGTTGCTGACATCTTCCTTGCCGCCGATGGAGGGGACGAAGGGAGGGAGCACCTTCCTCTGCAGCAACGCCTCCCAGTCCATGTTCTGGAGGGAGGTGGAGAACGAGAGGCGAGACATAATAAAAAAGGTGAATTCAGAATCTACTTTGCAATTATTATTAATACTCTTTCTCATTTTTGGGGCACGTGGACAGGAGGGGCCACGGATTGAGGCGTGCTCCCCCTCACAGCTGTTAACCGTTAGTGCAAACTGAGCATTTTCTGCTGCTGTCTCACATTAAAAAAAAGGTCTAAACAACAAGACATGGACATATTCTGTGCTACAGGTTTAAACATTAAAATGAGGAGGAGTGATACATGCAGACACAGCCGTTCGATGAGGAGATGCAGGTGATCGGTTCAGCATCCCTCCGACACATCATTTACAGTTCCTTTAACTGTGATCTCCTGTGGAAAAACACTTGAAAGGGAGCAATTGTTCTTTTCCACCCACAAAAAAATATAGCGTACTTACTCTGAAAAATGGCTGCTTCTTCACCTCCTCTGCATCCTTTTCACCAGAACCCAGTCTTCTCTCTGGGTTCCTCCTCAACAGCTGCTCATGGTAACACACATGAGAATGAGAAATGTCAACATGTTGCCTCTGACTGTGAGCAAGTGTCCGTTTGTCAGCTTTGCTGCTGAATAATAAGTGTTCTATATGAATGCACAGCATTTTTCACGTATCGCTCATAGGTGATTAAGTCAGCAAGAGAGGGAGAAAGTTTGTATCTATGTGTGAGTATTTCTTACCCTTCTCATGATGCCAATAGCCTCAGTGGACAGGAAGCGTGGATAGCGGACTTCATCATTCACAATGCTGTCAAACACCTCCTCTTCATCATCCCCTGGGAATGGAGACTACACACACACACAGACACACACACACAAAAGTACACTTAATTCAATACAATCCATGGGAGAGATCTGAAATTCACAAATCAGTGTGTTAACACAGCAAATGTGAATGGAATGATTCCACACATCCACTTCTCTCTGTAAAGTCACTACATCCTGTATTCATTTGATCTCTTCTTGAAATCACTATTTTAGAAAATTTCAAAATATTTCAAGATCCAGAAGTGGTCAAATTCATTCTCTACATGAAGCTCTGCTTTGACACCACAGATCAGACTGATGTGATACTAGGCGAACATGTTTGTGTCCTAACACAAGATTTGTTTTTATCACCTCATTTACAGAGTAAGAGCTTCGTGCATGTGAGCGTATATTAGTTCCCACCTCTCCCACCAACATTTCATAGATGAGGACACCCAGTCCCCACCAGTCCACTGCCCTGGTGTAGGATGTGTCTGTTAGGACCTCTGGGGCCAAAAACTCTGGAGTCCCACAGAATGTGCTGGTCCGGTCCCCGAAACCCATTCCTGCAGACACAGGCAGAAAGAGGAAATTGTTTGTGGCTAAGAGCTTTTAGGAAAATCTGTACAGAAGGCAAACTGGACTGGATGCAAAATGAAAAATAAAATGAGACCATCTGCCAGTAACATCAGTATCTACCTTCTTTACACAGCCCAAAGTCAGCAATCTTCACATAACCATCAGTGTCGAGCAGCAGGTTGTCAAGCTTGAGGTCTCTGGAAGAGACAGAGGGTAAAAAGATGTTGGTGAGAATCAGTGTCTCTTTAGCAAATTATCACAAACTTAAGGTAGGGTATTTGGTCATAAAACAATGTACTAGACAAACTGAAATTTTGAATCGATAATGGCACTGAAAAGTCAGAAGTCACCAAAGTTATTAGAGTTCATCCTTAAGAAAGCATGAGAGTCTGGACCATAAGTGATGGCAAATCATTTCAAAGCTGTCAAGATATTTCACTAAAAACCACAAATGTCAACCTAATGGTGAGCAAGAGGAAAAGTCAAGGCCCCAAAGTCAGTAGGACTCATCCTCTGTGGACTAAGACGAAATGTTAAGGCAGTCCATCACCAGTTGCTGTTAAAGTGGTGGGTCAAGCAACAGACTGACATTGGCATCTAGAGAGCCCTGCTGCCAGCATGGCTAAAAATCAAGACCTCAATAAATCCTTAATAGGAAAACATAATCAGACAGTGTGAATTCAAAGGGGCAGGCAGAGGTTGACATATTTTGTCTTTTCATATGAGGAAACAGAGTTGTGTGGGTTCCACTCACCTGTACACAATCTTATGGTCGTGGAGGAACTGAAGCCCAAGAACAACACAGGCAGCATAAAACCTGAAGTCAAACCGAAAGAAACATCATTACTAATCTGCAATAAAAGGAGTTTAATGTAAACATCATTGTGAGTAGGAGGAATACGCAGTAATTATGAGGTCATTGACCTAAAACTCTTAGTTCATGGCCTGCTAGTTGTAGAATATGGTCATGCAAAGAGGCACTAAGTGCTTTATAATTACAAAAAGAGCCATTGTGCTACTAATATGCAGGCTAATAAGAAACTTACTAATCACCTATATGTGTAGCTTCATATAAAAGTGTGTATAATGGTAGACAAAATACTACGAACACATCTAAGTTCAATGCACTTTAATTCAATACAATACAGGTGTTCAGTGATGGTCCACGTCTTTTCAGGTTAAACTTACATAGTCATATATACACTGAAACACTTTTTGGTCACTGAACCTTTTCACAGCAGACATTTTGACATTAATGGTATTAATTTCTCCTGTGCGTTTCCTGTTATGGCAAGTCAACATGTCTGCTGTGAAAAAGGTCTGCTGCTTTAAGTATGGAGCTCTTTGCCAGTGTGGACAGGAGGAACTATTACAACAAACAGTGCTTTCAGTAAACATCTGGGTATTAAGGTATTGTTTTAAGACAGACTATAAAAAACACGCAGACCAATCCTTTAATCACTGCCTCCAAATCATAATGGTACAACTTACTGGGGCTACAACTATGCAAAATGAGTATTTATGAGAAGTGGAAGATTATGAATTCCTTTAAATCTCAAAGTACAAACTTCACAAGCCCTGAAAAAGACTCAACTATCTACAATCAGCACTTTACAGGTTTGTGCGGGAGCGTCAATACACACTCACTTATCACAGAAACAAATGCTGAGATCATTTCTACAAAACTCTACTTAGAATTTCCTTTCTCAAACACACAAACACACACAGATGCTACATACACGGCTCGTGGCTCTGTGAAGACATCTGTGTGGATGTGCATCATCAGGTCGCCTCCTGCTGTGTACTCCATAACAAAACACACGTGCTCCGGAGTCTGGAAGCATGCGAACAGGTTGACCAGGAAGGGATGGTGTGACATGTTCACGATCTCAAAGATTCGCTTCTCGCACATTAGACTGCAGGAGAGGGGAAAACGAGACATTTACACAAAATTAGACAGTGTTTATTTTGGTTGATGAGTTGATGACATTCATCCCACAGATGAACTGTAATCATGGTGATTTAAGGTATAGCACTAAATACAGCGAAATGTATTATTGGAGCTCAAAGATCCAGGCTGAAAAACAGCACACACAAACACAAGAACATGGCAAGTCATAAACACACACCTTTCCACCTCATCCCGCGCTATGATATCTCCTTTCTTCAGGGCTTTGATGGCGTACATTGTGCCCGTCTTCTTGTATTCTGACAGCAGCACCTGCACACAGACACACGCAGCGACAGCTCAGTTTGTTTCACTCTTAAAAATGAACAAAAGCTCTAAGAGTAAAAAGAAGGCTTCTAGATATGCAAGTTTACTGGTTTAATGAG
>JBBMOE010000081.1:452144-518636 GCA_037975065.1 Chaetodon trifasciatus
GTGGTGAATGCATGTGTACCATCTTATCACTGTGCGGTTAGGATTTTGGGATGTTGCTGCACAGTTTGTGACTGGCTCTCTCTCTGTGTTTGAGTCAGTGTGCATCTATCATGACGTCTCGTGGTGTGAGCTTGCTCGACTTTGACCTGCATGGCTTTGTTTTGTATTGCGTACCAGTGAGAGGTGAGGGCTTGTTGAGGGTGCTGTACTGGTTGTGGAGGTAGGGGGCGCCATGGCGAGAGCTGAAGGCAGGTGAGGAGGCCAGGACAAGCTCCTCTTTGATGATGCTGGCCTTAGGATGGTCCTCTGGCAGCTCTGCCAGACGCTGGTCCAGAGAGTCCCTCAGCAGGTCTAACCGCTGAGACGCCTCGCTCAGACGAGACTGTGCCTGCACAGCATGGACACAGAGCAGCATTAACACACATGTACATCCACTGGGTGACTGCTTGCATTGTTAGGTGGACGTTAGAGACATTTTTTGTTACATTTGTTAAAATTTTCTGTACATCGCAACAGCAATCAATAAAATGATCTGACAAAAAAAAAAAAAGAGTACTGTGTCTGTCGCACTACATTGGATGGCCTACCTGCCTGTCCACCTACGTGCACTCATTTCAGTCTTCCTCAAGGCTAAGCAGACATTTTGCTTTTCTATAGCGAGCTAGTCACACAAGAATGGCAGAGACTGTGTGTGTCCAGTCTAACCTCAGACAGGGCTTTCTTGTCCTGGACCTTGCTGGCCCCCAGGAGCCTCAGCACATTTTTGGCCCCCTCGGCGACCGCGTGTTCCACCCTGTAGTGATGCCTCAACTCTTCGATACGCAGCTCTACCCCACACAGGTCCTGGTTACCTGCAGTGTTCAGACAGAATAATGCCATTACAGCCTCAGAGCAGACGCTTTTACACAAAGCAAATGAGGACGTAAAGCCAAACAAAGCAGCTTCAATAACAGGTGCATGTTTTATTCAGTTGTATTCTTGGCAGGTGCTGATTGAGGCTGCAGTTTTTTTTTTGTTTTTTTTTTTTTTTGCAGCAGCAGTGTGTTAAAGGGAACTCCCCTGGGCATACTACGGTTAATGTCTTAATGCAGGTTATGCATTACACAAGAGTCAGACAAAGAAAACATTAGCAGTGCCTGCAGGGAGGTGAGCAGCCTTTGAGTGTTCCCCAGTAAACAATGTTATAATTTACAAATGACTTTTTCATTCCCATCTTTAAAAGCAAACAGAGCAGCCAACCCATCAATGCTCTCTCGCTTCGTTTTTTGTGATGAACTTTTTATTGAGATTTAAATCAAATTACACAGACATTGTTGTGGGGAAAACAAACAAAGTGATATCTCAAATACGTACTACTTTTTTATAATGATAATAGCTTGTTGTTCAATATTTCCTGTTGTCACCACAAGTCACAGCCATGATAAAACATCGACAACTGGTTATTTCAGCCCTTATATGGAAAGACCTGGTAACAGTAGCTAGATTACAGCAGAAAATTAGATGCAGTGCTATCAGTCAAAAGGCAAAACCAGACTCAAGCTCCCTCACTAAGGACACCAGACATGGGGTCAGAGTAGCACCCATGAAGCACAATTACAGCTAAGTGCTTAGTTTAATGGCTCAGTAGCAGCCTCTGACAGTGAGCAACAGACACAAAGGAGCACACAGGAGAGGAGGCGTGAGATAAGGACAAGGACAATAGGATAAATAGCATTCAAACAGGGTGCATTTGACTTTCAAATGTCAGGTTAGAGACAAAGGAGGACAAAAGGGCACAGAGAAGTAATTAAAAATGATTTTAAGGACTTATGAGCAGTCCAAAACACTGCACAGGACAGAGGAGAAAGAAATGAAAAGAGGGAGGTCGGGGTGGAAATGGATGTGAATGCTTTTATCTCCAAATAAGGTGTTCTGCCTGGAGCCCAGACCCTGCGAGATGACCTCTCCACCGGGTGTGGTGCCTGGAGACTGTCTGTCTGTGTACACTATACACACAACCCCAGTGTCTGAGTGCTTTAAAGGAGGGAGACAGAGTAACCAAGAAAGATCCAGAGACTATGCAGGACACCAGCACAAAAGAAGACAATTTAAGAGTTATATTGAGGTTACCATTACGGGCAATGAAATGCCCACAGGGAAAGTGCAGAAAGGTCTTTGCTAGTAGCAGCTAATGTGACCTTGAGCTACTAGCCTGAAGCAGAGGTGAGGCTACAGAGGTCTCCTAAACT
Organism: Chaetodon trifasciatus; assembly: GCA_037975065.1. Lineage (NCBI taxonomy): Eukaryota > Metazoa > Chordata > Actinopteri > Chaetodontiformes > Chaetodontidae > Chaetodon > Chaetodon trifasciatus. The sequence goes on from JBBMOE010000081.1 coordinate 454,373, forward strand.
CTCCAACTCTACACCTTAACATTATTTTTCATTTTCTAACGTGTAGCTGAGGCTGACTCAAGCAAGATCACCCCTCAGTTATAAAACCAGTGCTGCTCAATCTGGTCATTAAAATCTAAAATACTATTTTTATCACGCTACAGCATTGCAGGGAATTTCAGATCATTAAAAAACCTGTACATTTTCCACATTGAGGACACAGCGATAAAGCACAAGCCTTTAAAAGGCCCTTAAATCATCCTTCTAAATGGCCACAGTCTTCTTCGCCTTAAAAGTCAGCCACTTTCCTAGTGGCCATCAGTCTGCCTCGGCCTGACATGAGCAAAAAGGAATAGATGACCCCAGAGGGAATACAACAACTTTGTTTTTGTTTTTACTTCTCCCCCCTCCCACTGCTCTCTGCCTGTTCCTCTGTTGCATTTTACCAAACCATCCACCTCTTGTGACCATAATCAATCAGCCTGATTTCACAGCAGAGGGGCCATAATGATCCACAGCACTCTGCCCCACAGAAACAGATCAGCATTGCCACCACATAGACTGTGAGTGAGTGTACGTCACAAAGCAGAGAAAGTGAACGGGACCACACTTCAGCACATTTAACACATGCAACAACCTGCTCAGACAGTGCTTTTGCTCTGCCTCTACACATAGCACATTAATACTGTGTGTGCGTGTGTGTGTGTGTGTGCGTGTGTGTGTGTGTGTGAAAAGACTTTTCATCTGCCGATCCTTTTGTTGGAGGGTTGGATATTTTTCGTGCATCTGTGTGTGAATTTTATTGATTGTGGTAATGTGCCAGGTGGGCCATGTCACAAACACACACAAACACAAACACACACACACACACACACACACACACACACACACACACACACACACACACACACACACACACACACACACACATACATCAATCCTAGCCATCCTCTTCATCATTTTCCCCACAAAACTAAGGCGGAGAGCTGCCGGCTCTGCATTGATGTGTTTGTGCTGCTGTGTGTCTGCAGCTGCTGCTCGGGACAGATTGCATGACACGCAGAGGGGAAAAAAAAGAAAGCACAAGCACAGATCACATGAAGACAGGGAGATGAAAAAGACCGAGGCAAAAGCATCCTGTCAGTGCCAGATGACCACTGCCATAACACACACAGTGTAATACTTGAGAGCATCTGCCACCACAGGCAATGCCTGAAATGAGCACATTTCCCTCTGACAGGTGAACAATAAATTTTGAGGCTAGAAATAATTATAGCATGTTGCTCAGAATGCTGAGTATGTATCTTTAGTAGAGATATGTCACTTAGTGTTTTCTATACAGTGGATACGGTGTTATGAGCATGTGCAGGGAATTTTTGCTACGTTATGGGACAATTTATCTTGGCTGCTGGGCTAAAAACCTAAATCCAAGAGTGCTAACCTTTGCTGATTTATTTGGATTTGGAACGTGGGGGGTGTTATGCATTGCAGGAACCACATCGCAACCTAAGTGCTTAGTGTCACTCATTTAGCCATCCAATCAAACTCACCTTGTGTGTCATCATTGTGCTCGGTGGCCTGCACAGCCTTGCGGATTTGCATGCGGATTATGTCAATTTTGGTTTTACTGTCCTGCAGCATTTGCTGGGCCGTCTGCAGCATCTTCTTATCCTGATTCGAGCAGGGACAAGAAAAGGAGCAAGTCACAACACAAGAAGCAGGAAGGTAAAATCTATAATACCAGAAGCAATGAAACAACAAGTGAAGTGAATGAGCAAGGTGAAATGGCAAGGTGAAAGATGCTCCATAAGAAAAGGGGGGGGGGGGTTGAATTAATTGCACACGCACACACACACACTTATCAGGCAGATGGGGGAGGGGCATGATGTGTACCAAAATGTTCTTCATATCGCCTTGTGTTTATTATGTGCATGTGTGTTGTCAATCTGCGCTTTATACAGCACATTGTTTTGTTGAGCCATGTTCAGGTGTGTGAATATGTGTGTATGGATTATGTGTGAATCTGTGTTCTGTACCTTGGTGGATCCATTGGAGTAGACAGGGATCATGTTTTCAACTCCCTGTTTGACTTTGAGCTCGATGTTGAGCTGTCTCTCCAAAGCAGCGATGCGTTCCTTGTGGGCTGATGTGCGACTCTCTGCCCCAGGAGAGTGAGGACACTCATCTGTGGAGGGAAGGAAAAGGTTGGAGACGATATAAAAAGGAACAAGATGAGGGTTCACGTGGTGTGCTGTAAGATTCCTCTCCCAGAGGAATGTCATGTAATGTCAACTAACAGTGCTGCACTTCTGAATTTCTGCAGCAGCATGAACAGGGTTAATATCCTGGATTATGGGAATAGATCCGATGACTCTGTCACTGTTGTCCAAATGATTAGAGATCCATGAGGCAACGGATTTGGGCTTCAGATGGTGTCCCACCCAGATGGAGAAGGAAAAGATGAATCATCAAGAAATATTATTTCTCCACCTCTAAGATGTCTTTGGCCACATTTCTAAAGAAGTTAGAGAGGCTCACTATAAAGAATGTTTACAATGTTTAAAGTTATTAACGGTATCCTGTGTATTTAAATCTTAACAAATCAAGGTACTTTAGCAACCGATGCCAAACTAAATATTGCCATGAAGCAGCCCTGCTCTCTAATCTGAAACTTTCTTGGTTTTATCAGATACAAAAGAAACCAGAGGACAAGGTAGATTTGACAACAGGAGTGACAGTTTTTCACATACGTACCTTTGTTCTCCTCCCCTCCTTTCACCACAATGTGAGCATCCAGTTCCTGCAGCTGAGCATGCAGGTCATCCAACCTGCGGTTAGAGGAGCGCAGCTGGCTGTCCACCTGTAGGCAAGAACAAACACAGTGGAAAGTTCTTTGTGGTTATTTTTGAGTGAAAACATCAGTGTGTCAATAAAAGAGCAAATTATGAAACTTTGGATAACGTGTGGGCATAAACATCATTACAGGAAAAAAGTAAATGACTTGAGTCGCATTCATGTTCCTTTTCTGCACCAAAAATGTGAATCCTCATCTTTGGTCACATGCTGTCATTAAGCTGAAAATGATGTAAAAAAAATCTATTAACGCATAAAAAGGAATATAGCGTGCCTGATAGCTTGTCAAGAGCAGATGAAGATGGAGTTGGGTACTGAGGCCACAGTGGTAATCCTTTTCCTTTGCTTACTGTTTGTTGCCGTGCTCAACAAAGAGTTGAACAAGAACTTTGTTTTTAAGACACACTCTTCCCTTAAAATTGACAATTGCCCGTAAGCAAAGTGTTTAACCCTTCAACTGCTCAAGTATTGCTGGTCACTTGTGGTAACTGGTGCCCTGCAGCTGCTCGGGGGAGGAAATGTGTGAGCCTCCTTCCTCAGACTGTGGAAATGTGTGCTCAGTAAGCCCATTCCAAGGTAAATAAAATGTCAAAACATTGGTCACATGAGGCTTAAAAAAGTGCCAGATTCTTCAGAAAGTACCAACTGGATAAGAGCTTAAGATACAGTGTCTGCCTGACCGTCTCTTTGCTTGCAGATCATCTATTACCAGGTAGAAATCTGTTTAAAAGCCCTATTCCACAAAAACTAATAACTCTGGCTGGTATGACAAACTAGCTGGAGAGGTTTTAACTCCAATAAGTCCTGGTGGATGAAGGCTTTGAGAGGATTTAAGCATAGCTGTGGCTGACCTGCTGAGCATTCCTCTTGTCAGTCGTCGCTCTGCGTAGGTTCTCAGCTCCCTCCTTGATTTTCAGCTCCTTGCGAATCTCTCTGCGGATCCTTTCGCGCTGCTCGTCTAGAAGCTGCTGCACACTGGAGTCAGAGAAATCTGAGTTCTGGTCCAGACCGAGCTGCTCCAGAACCGACAGCCCACCTGGGTCACTCTGGACAGACAAAGGATAAAGATGTTAGGCAGTGTGGTTGTGAATAATATAGAAAATCTTTGTCATGACAATAAAAGGTTTAATTCACAACATAGTCTGGTAAGAGGAGGTGTAGACACAAGAGGAAGGATGAGTTGAGGAAAAGGGGCAAAGTTGGGTAAAATTGAAAATGCGAGAAAAAGAAGCAGGATGGGAAAGAGATGACGGAGGAGCAGTGAGGAATCACAAAAATCTTGTTCAGCCAGTGTTTATATTACTTCAAAATAAATCTCCAATGTCCAACCTGCTACGAGAAGAGCTTTAGGGTGGCTCCATTCAGGACACAATATACACAAGCATCAAAGTGAATTACAATCTGTCCCATGACCCGAGCTGTCCATTGTCCTCTTTCAGCCGTTTCTCACGAACCCATCCTCCTCTACTGGGTGACAAATGCCATAAACATTTTAACTTAAATGAAAAACGTCAGTACACGCTTTAGCGCCAGTAAACAACTGGGCTCCGCTCCTGCTGAGGATTCTACTCACTTCCTGTGTCTTTTCACAAACCACTTGTACCAGAGGTAGAATTTGCAACACAATGAGATCTGGAGACTCAACAACTCAGGCAAACAATCAGGAAGAGAGCAAGAGAGAGAAAGCGTCAAATCTCTCGAAATCACTGCCACTATTACAGCAACACGCAAATCAACGAGACAAAGGCACTTCACCTCCGAGCTGTCCTCATCCTCCTCGTCACCATGCCAACACATAGTTCACTCAGATGTGATGAAATCCCCCAAAAAACAGAGAGTGAGCAGAAATCTTTGGTGTACTCCCGAGCTTGTCCAAACAGTTAACGCCACACCGAGAGCAAAATGGGTTGGGCATGGGGGGGAGCTGATAAAAAGAGATAAAGAGAGGGAGAGTTAAGTGAGGGAGGAGGGGGAACGCCTCCGAAAGAGGATATCCGTCCCGACACCAAGCTGCTCAGGCCTTTCCTGTTTCCTCTGCCATTTTGCTGCTGTCAGTGGAGAGTGAGACACAGAGAAAAGAGGGACAGAGACTCTATACATCAAGAACACATCGTCCCTCTCAAAGTTTGAGTGAATCACTGTTGGATCTGTGGCGGTGAGCCTGTATGATGTCAGGTCTTCCTCAGCTGCCATAATCAGATCTGGCTTGAAGTGAAATTCTAACAGTCCTTTCTGTTGCTCTCACTTGGGTTGGTGATATGATCTTGAGGGTAGAAAAAGGGAAGGATGCGTATTCTAGGTACTGGATCAAAGCCAGAGTGTGAGAGGGGGGCGCATTTCTCATCTACAGAGCCCCCAGAGGAGGTTCTCCTATAGAAAGACTATAGGATCAGTCACAGCCTCATCTCAAAATATCATAACATCTCTATGTAAGCAGTGGGTGGAGTGAGCATGCTAATACCAGCCTTCAACATCCTCCAAAATTGGAAAATGAGCATAAAGTTTAAGGCCTCTTTACACGGCACATTAAAAATGATCTTACAGGTGTACGGGATGGCACACATGAAATGTTGGTCAAATTCTGAGGAATGCAGATTATGGATGATGTGCAAAAAACAAATTCAAGCAGAGACACAACATCAATTTTGATCATTAACCTGTGCCTGAGAAAACTGCCTTTCGGCTCACTGCAGAGGCAGAAGACAGTTACGCTGATAAAAGCTAACTCGGCTTTTACAGGATGAACAATGAAAAATGTTAAGATTTGGGTAAATAGCCTTGTTTAGCGGAAACGTTTAACATGTTTTCTTGTCATAGCAGAGCAATTTGAGTGCACAAAGAGTAGACTAATTATGTTTGTAATTTTGTGGTTTGTCCATCTTTCAACATGAAGCTGACTCATCTCTTTCCATTCCTCAGCAGATCTGTTACGCCAAGATAAGAAAAGAAAGGCAACACCGAGTTAAGACATGGAGCTTTAGTTCCTGTAATCTGAAAAAGGCTCTGTGAATTTAGGGTGAGCAATTTACTGGCTATAAGTGAGCAGACATCAACACTTAAAGTCCACAGCAGAGAGCTTACAACTAATTATGGATAATCATGCGTTACTACCTGTGGTGAAACCTGTAACAATGACTCAGAGTAGCAGGGGGAAGAAGGTCATGGAGTTCCTGATGCATGTGATGGCCCTATGATCATGGGCAGGGCCTTCAATATCTTTGAACCTCTCTGGATCCTTGTGAAAAGTGTGCATGTGATCCACACCTGCCACTGCACCAAACACTGATGAAATGTTTGCCTACACTTACAGCATCGTCGCTGTGGGAGCAGCTGCTGTTGCTTAAAAAGGTTGGGCTCTTTCAGTATTACTGTGTGGCTTGTTGTGTTTCTGCTGAGCTTTAGCCTTACTGCCAAGTGACTGTGTGTCGGACGGTGAACTGATTGTGAAACTGAACCAGAGAGAGGTTATTCAAGTTCTCCAGCTCTGCTCGTCACACATCACACAACACATCTGGGCTACTCTTTATTTGAATGGGGAGGTATACTTTGGGCAGCTTTTGTACTTTTCAGCCATGTTAGCAGCATGGTTCAGTCTGCCTGTCCATCACTTCCTGACAGAAATGACTCAGCAACAACTCAATGGACTCCCATGAATTTTTGTATAGATATTCATGTATCTTAATAGGGTTGGGCAGTACGACTATATATACAGCGGTAGAAATGTGTCCAGATTTGGCAATACTGCTTCCACTGCAAGAGCTATCCCATAAGCCATATTTACACACATACGTGGCCTTTCACTGTCATTCACAGTGTATGCACCGCTACCCTGCTACACAGCGAGAGAGTGGGTAGCTGCTTTGCACTCTTTTCTACTTGCCTGTATATTGCTTTGCACTCTTTGGTTGACATGGCGGTTATGTCCAAATACAGGTAGTATCGACCCCTGCTTATAGCCTCTATATTAAAAAACACTCCTTTTGAGATAAACCACGCTTTTAAAGAGAAGTCTATCAGTAGTTACGATCGTGCGTGACTCAAAATATTTATCTCTCAAGTGATGCATAAAAACAGGAGGAAAAGAACAAACATAGCAGCCAATTGTCCAGTTTCAGTCAGATCAGTCCACCACCCGTCAGGATGTCTTTGTTGAATTGCTGGGAACATGTGGGAGCCTACCTCCTGTCACTTCCAGTGCAGCGAGTGTTTAAGATGTGTTAACAGCAGCAGATGTTGACAGAATGTGTTCTGGCACACATATGTACGCAGTTTTAAACAGCACCAGGTGCGTTGTCACGTCAGACATAGAAACTGACATACTCAGCAGTCAAAGAGAGCAAGCTGATACAACATAACACAACTTCATCCCTCAGATGTTTACCCCGTGTAACACTACAAAGATGGCGTCAGCCAACGGGCATGAATGACTCATCCCGTGCAGCTTGTTAGTGAACTAGCCAAGGGAAGAACATTCAGCAGTGGGGTCCAGGGAAGTAATGACGAGCTAATTCAATAGATGACAACGCCAAGCGAGGTTAATTCAATCAGACTGTGTGCAGTGTAGAGGAGCCTAGGGCTGGACAGAGAAAGGCAAGACAGAACATGGGTTAAAGCGCAGTTTCATGTGTGTGTGTGTGTGTGTGTGCGTGTGCGTGTGCGTGTGCGTGCGTGTGTGTGTATTAGCATGTCCTCTACTGTGAGGACAATGCCTGGAGTTTTCCTACTGATAGTGATGGTTCTGTACAGAAAAAGTGTCCACATACAGGTCAGAGACAGGCGTGGTCATGCAAGCGTACATGACAGGGACAAAAATAGGAGGACAGATATTCACTTTTAATGAATGCACACACCAATACACACACACACACACACACACACACACACACACACACACACACACACACACACACACACACACACACACACACACACACACACACACACAACACCCCTCTCACTTTCCAGTGAAACATGAGGCCATGTCTCTTGGGGAGTGAGGTTCAGCCCTTTTCTGACCAAAGCTGTATTATTGTAGAGGGTGTGATCTGTGCACACTTAAGGCTTCAGTGCACTCAGTCCACAGTCGACTTTGGTGTGAGCTGTTGTATGAACTAGGTGAAAATATCATAGTTACTCTGGCTGTATGCTTGTTCTTCCATGAGCCAAGGAAAGGCAGACAAGCTCTGGCTGTGCTCAAAGTCACAGCTAAAAATAGAGAAGGAAGAAGAGCAGGAGCAAATCATGAAAATGAGATGATGTCTGCTCTACAATCACCAAAAGTCCCTTTCACATGCAGTTTATCCTTGAAGTGTTCAGGAGCGTTTCCTGCATGGGGCCATGCGTGAATGGGAGCAGGAATCGATATTCAGGGAAATCTGTTCCACCAACTTAAAATTAACTTAAAAGTTCAAATTACTGATCAGCTTACTGGTAATATTTTAAGAGATCCAAGTGTTATGTTAGTAGTGGCTTATGGCTGATCTGATGCTGACTCATCTTATGTCACTTAAGGTAATTTACCATACTTCACTCAGCTTCCTTTGGAGCCACAAAAGGCTTTACGCAATATTTTTTTCCTCCACATAAAATTCCATGTGTAAAATTTGTGGAGTCCCCCTTTCGCTTCAACCTTTCATTAAGACAACCAAGTCGGAAACAGACAACATAGGATTGGCTAGCTGACAAAATATATGGTGTGAAAATTTGGACAGCTTTTCCTCCTGGCTGCACAGGTGGCTCCATATTGGCACAGAGGAAAACACAGGTCATGTAAAATAACTGCATGGTTTGTAGTCAGGATTTCTCTTCCAAACACACACACTAGCAGTACTAGTACAGTATGACAGAAGCTGCAGTGTTGAAGCTGAAGTGTTTCTCTAATGGGTTTACAATAACTTGCTCATCATTTCCTGTAGATGTCTTCCACGGCCACATGGGTCTCTTTGTATTACTCTGCTGAAAAGATGGACCTGCAGGGAAATACCAGTTCCCATTCTTGTCAAACTGAGTGACTGCATTGTGGAGAGGCAAGGAGAGGGAGCAAGGCGAAAAACAGGAACAGAGTGGAAAAAGGAGGAAGAGGGAAATAAAAAACAAACCAAACACTTACAGTTTCCTTCAAAGGAAAGTACTATAAAACACTATGACCTTAGATGAAAAGTAATCAAAGCATACATTGCTAAATTGAGGAACACATTATTTTTGAGGGTGCTAGCAGCACAGCAATACTCAAAAGCCAGTTTGTCCAGTCACGCTCATGAAAAGGGAGAGAGAGAGAGAGAGAGAGAGATAAGTGGTAAGCGAGGAGCTGAAAGAGAGGGAAAGACTGTCGAGGCAAACAAGAGAGCAGCATGGGGACAGGAAGAGAGGGAGGAGAGAGACGGATGAAGCACAGCCGAGAGGGTCACAGGGTTGTGGCAGACAGAACAGACAAATAAGCAGAGAAAGAAGGAAGGAGATAGAAATGAGGCAGAGAATCAGCAATGAATCAGCAACCACACTGCAACAACAATGTGCAACCACTGTGCCAGACAAGTGTTTGTCGAAATAGCATCGAGGAAAAAGCGGTTACGGCCTGAATCCTTCCTTTATCTATAAATGGTGTTTTTCAGTCTTATTTCAGTCTCTCTCTGCAGTTCTTGCTTTTTTCATAAGCACCTGAAATAAGAGGAATGCAGTTTTCTAAGTGACAGTCGGTGGTGGTAACGTGCATAGAGACAAAGCAGTGCACCAAAACAGGCAGGGAAGCGTGGACATGCCGTTGTTTCAGCTCGACACAATATACATGAGCAAAAGCAGGAGGAACATGGAAAAAGAAGACAATGGGAGAAAGACAGCTAAAAGTGGGACAAGGTGACCCAAACACACCCACATACACACAAACACACTGATGAGAACGAGGGCAGGACCATGTTCACCAGGCCCTCCACCATCACCTCCCTCTGTCCTTCTCTCTTCTCCATCCTCCTGCCCTACTTTCTTAGCCTGTCCATCCATCACTCTCCATTTTCTTCATGGGATCTTCCTCTCGACTAAAAGTCCCCACAGTTGCTTCTCTCGTCTTGGCCTCCTCCTCTCCTTGCCTTCCTCTTGTTGTAAAACAGAACCATATTTAAGCTGTCTAGCTCTAAACCCCGTGTTTTGGGGGTTTTTTTTGTTTCCACAATAACCACCTACTTCAACTGTTAGTCTCACCACCCAAACCCTCAAATGTAAACTCATTGAAAGCGGTGGTGCTTTTGGCAGAAAACACTGGATGTTAGAATATTCCTTGCTTCTATCGTGGCAACTGGATCCTGATGCATAAACTTGGCTCAAACTGACAGCCATTGTTTTCCTCACCTATTGGCCACTTCACTTCTTCAATTCATGTCTGACAGCTTGGCCGTTGTGGAGGTAGCTGTTCTCTCTGAGCTGGATCCAACTTTTTAGTGACAGGACATCCATGTTACACATGACTGACAGAGGTAGTCATCAGAAGTCTCCTCTCAACCCCAAACCAGGGGCAGAGCACACAAAGCCGCAGACCAACTGTGCCTCACATATTTCTTTGCACTGAACGGGACGAGTGAGAAGGCAGTTTAGGGAAAAGAGGCAGCGAAACAAAATCAATTGATGGACAGAAGGGCTAAAAGGAGAAAACCTCTACTCCTCCCTCTCCTGCACGCACTGAAGCTGCTGGTTTGTTAAGCAAACCTTGGGCGGGGTTCTTGATTCTTGCTCACACGTTGCAACACACACAAACAAAGCCAGCACAGAAATCCATGACATGGAGAGTGCAACATCAGGTGCAAACATCCCAGAGAAAACACTTATCTGACTCTGTCAACGTCGGTATAATTAGCATAGTATATGTAGTATAGGATTGTATAATTCACAATTATAATTATGTTTGAAGTGGCGTACAGGTATGAAAATCATACCTTGTGCATTTGCTGATCTGTGGTAATGAATCTTCTGTATGTGTTATTCTTTTAAAAATCAAGTTCATATCAAGTTCTATGTCTGTCTGCACATAATAATTTGTGAAATTATAATTTAGTATTTGTTCAACTACAAAAAACTTCCTTTTCATTGCTTTCAGATTCATTGTAACTGATGGCAATAACAACAACAACAACAACAACAACAATAACAACAATAATAAGGTATATTGTGATACCGTCGTCGCTATCTGTGTTTATGGACCCTATTTTCCTTTTTTTTTATGTCTGAGTGACTAATTGAGACAATCATTTTGAAATTGGTCCAGTATTGAGTGAGAACCCAGCAGCTGTCAGCTGCTAAATGGGCTGCAATGTCTTGTCTGTAAAGCCAGAAGACAACATTTACAGAAACAGTAATCTTATAACAGAGAAACACATCATTCAAACTCAACAGAAACAAAACAAAATTTAAAAAAACCTTTGTGACACTGTCATGGATTTTCTTACATTTCAAACACAAAATGAATGATTGCTAATGAAAGCTGCAGCCACACAAACAACAATACAAGAAACGACAGGTAGGAAGTAATCTTGAAGTAAAATGGCTGCTACCGTGGGAGCCTGAAAATGTTTTAAGAGGAAGAGCGAAAGCTGAATCAATCATAAAGAGACCTCGGTGGACAAAGGGACAGAGGACTTTAAATGGCAAACATCTCCAGGTGGGAATGTAAACACAGTCTGTCCAGGCTGAAGTGGCTCCATATACATAACCAGTGAAACCTTTCTGGAATAGAGAGATAAAAGGAAGCAAAGGACAGGAACAAGCCACTACTCTACTGCTCTATTCTCAAGAGAATGAACACACAGAAGCATTCAACAGAGGGAGGACCCTCAGCTCAGCAGGCCACCTGTCAATCACTATCTGCTCCAGACACACTTAGCGAATGGACCAGACACCTATCAATCATTGTCCAATCCCTGCTCTGCTGAGTCAGTGAGGAGCAGCTGTCAATCATCCTTAGGCCAGTACAGATAAAAAGGCCAGCATGCTACAGGGGGAGGTTACCAAAAATCTGTTTTGATTCTAATGAGCAGAGAGAAAACAGATGTAACCTGTTCAGTAATAGTTTGCAATTAATCCAGGTGGGAATGTAAACACACACCGGCCTCGAGTGGAATAGTTTTAAAACATGGCTACATTTTTTAGGATCTATTTATTCAGTAAAGATTGAGTGAGCAGACACACTGTTCCTCAGAAACTCCCTGATTCTCATAACACTGGTTCTTGAAGTACACCTCTGCAGGCAGATGAACACCAGACCGGTACGAAGAAAACAGCCATTTTATGTTTTATGTTTTATTTTTTGCCTTCCTGTCCTCTGACTTCTTGCACTCTGTCTTGTTGCTGCTGTAACGTGAATTTCCCCCATTGTGGGATAAATAAAGTCTATCTTATCTTACTACTTTCAGTCACACAGGTTTAGTCATTCTGATCATATTCGGTGTATTAAACAGAGAAATATTAGCTTTTTCGGTTAAAAAACATGCATACAAAGGACAACCATTTACTACAAAGTTCTGTTAGAAACTGAGTACAATTGGCTGATAATTAGTTTGATCAGCCACCATCAGTAATCAATACTAACACACATTGTGGTGGAGTGAGTTTACTGCGCCCTTTTGGCTGTTTGGCAGTGGTATAATTACTGCCCCGGGTATATGACAATCAACTTAATATCTTTGGATTTTAGACTGTTGGTTGGCTCGTTTTTGGTTCAATTAATGCATTAATTTGAAAATCAAACAGCAGTTTAATTGATAATGAAAATACTCATTAGTTGTTGTCCTTGTCAGATTGTAGAGAAACATTGTCCACATGGCTATGTGTGATATCCAGAAATGATACCAGAGTAGTAACACAAGCTTTCACTTTTTGCTTATTACAGAGGAGGATAACAAACCTTTACACCTTCACTCATGCAAGAAACACATTACATTACACTGTTTCCTCAAAATAATTTACAATATCTGCACTCAACTTTTACATGAACAAGAGTTATGTCTAAAATGGTCTGAAGCTGCACAGTAGCTACCCAGATTGTCAAAAAAAAGCCTGAAAACCGACAGTGATTCGCTTCAACTGTGCGTACCTTCAAATCCGTTTGACTTGGGTCTTACTTAGGTTGTCAGGTTAATTCTTTCTGCCATGTCGAATTCAGAACAACATTTCTGAGAATTAAATGATTGAAACTGATTACAAATGTTTCTGGCATGTGAGAGGAAGAAAGACAACACACTAACCTGCCACATCACTTTTAAAAATGTAAAACAGAAGTATTTATATCTACAAATCAGGAAGCAAAACTACTGAAGTCTTTGCAGCACCACATCAGGCCCTTTGCTGATACACAGCATGCAGATTAAGACTGTGATAATCAGTAAGCTCGCAGAGTTTATGGTTTGGTGCTTTAATAATGGAGGTCAGGTCAATGACAAAATGTCAAGGAGATGTTGATGCCAGTGGTAACGATAAATGTTAATCAAGGTGAAACAGACAAAGTTCTCTGGTGCTGTACTTATTTCTCTCACTAATTTGCATACATTGTATGTGTGTGTGGACTATATAAGTGTCTATGTGCGTGTGTGAAAGCAGCCCAAGTATAAATGTCTGGGAAATTGCTCTGACAGGTCTGGGGTATCTGCCTAGATGAGCTTCACGGAATGACAGGCCTGCAGAGTTGCACAAATGACACTGATACTGTATTTTGTGAGTGTGTGTGTATGTGTGTGTGTGTGTGTGTGTGTGAGTGTGTGTGTGTGTTAACTCTAAAATAAAGAGAAAGAAATGGGTCTACATGGTTGATTTGCTGTGAAGTGCAGATCTGATGTTAGTTTTGGTTTGTCGCTTCTCATGAAAATAGAAGGAGACATGAACTGTTCCTGGATCTATCCGCTGTGAATGGATCTGAGTGCAAAGGTTGGATACAGACTTCCACCTGAAGTGAAAACAATGTCTGCTTCATTCCGCTTACGTGCACAAGAAAGGAAATGTGTCCAAGAGACCGTGTGTGTGCGAGTGCATGTGGCTGAGTCATATAAAGAAAACATCTGGAGGCATTCCTGAGACGCCTGAATGGTGACAACATCCAAACTGGCAGGAAAGACAGGGAGGAGAGAAGGAGGGATAAAGGGAAAGGTAAACCAGGAGCAGAGAGGAGAGTCAGAGGGAGCAGCAGAGAGGCATTAAAGCCGTGAACTCACTGGGCTATAACTTGTTTCACTGCACTCCCTACAGCATGTCTCCACCTGATCAATCTCCACTGTATTATGTTAAAATGTCACATGGATGAGACAGGGCCTATTCTAAGCAGAAGTGTCATCAAGTGAAAACATCACATCTTCAAGGACTCATGTGTTTTAGCAACAAGGTAAAGACTTTCAGTGATCGTCACCTGGCAGCCACATTCAGGCTGGTATAAGGACTCATTCATTGGTGGTTGAACTGTGGGTTTTGTATTGAGTACTCCTCCTTTGTGGAGGCCTGAGAGCATTTTCTTGTTCAGTATCTAGTTACCATTATGGATTTTCCATGTTTTTAAGCATCTGTTCATACTTATACAGGCTCACAAAAATAGCATTAATTCAGAGAAAAAGTAAAAAATAGTAAACAATGACAGGCTAATTCAGCCTAATTTAAACGTTTTTTTTTTTTTTTTTTTTCCAATTCAATTTTTAAAATCAGGTCCCCATTGTATCTGCTGAGAAGAATTCTGGCCCTTGGACAAATATAATTGAGGATACCTGGTCTACAGCTATACTGTAGGCTTTGTGAGGCTATATTTATGCACAATGGTGTTTTGTTTACCAATGTTGCCATGTTTGTTTAGCATGTTAGCATGCTAACATTCATTAATTATTACCAAAGTACAGCTGAGGCTGTTGGGAATGTCATTAGTTATGCAAATATTTGATCATAAACCAAAGTGCTGAACAATAAGAATTTTGATCTGATGGTGAAAAGAGAAAGAATCGCCAAAGTCATTACAATTCATCCTGAGGATGACATGAATAATAGATGATGGTGGCGGGGAATGATTGTATCTGCTGATGACTGACTGATAGAAGGCATGGGATGATAACTGAAGAACACTTGAAGCGAAGTACTGCAGGTTTTCATTACCTTTATTCACTTGCCACTCCAGTTTACCTCACACTGTGGTGCTGGAGCAGTGAAGACGGGCAGCAAAGAAAAATATACGGTTGCAACAAACTGATCAAAGTCAAAGTATTTTCATGTTTGACTTTTAGTATAATATAATATAATATAATATAATATAATATAATATAATATAATATAATATAAGATTCCATATCATGATAATTTAGATCAAGATTATTATATTGCAAAATGATCATATTAGAGCAAAACATGAAACTCCATTCTTTTACACTGAACATTCTGTGCTGCCTTCACTGACAGTACTAAAACTGCCTTTGGAGGGGGAAATTCTGGCCATTTGGTTTCACGGCGCCTCAGCTGCCTTACCAACACTCCTCCTTTTCATCTTTCTTTCAGAGGGAGGGATGAGACTGCAGGGATGAGGAGGAGAGAGACAGACACCACCCTTCCCCACGAGACAGACAAAGGCCAAGAAAGCCTCTGAGCAGAGAGACAGACTGGAGGAGGCAGACAGCCAGAGAGACAGGAGGGAGGAGAGGAGGGAGGGTGGAGAGAGTGAGAGATGGTCAGCCAAAAAGTGATAAAGAAGCAGGTGGAGGAGAAAGAGAGGGTGGGTGACCCACAGTGCCAGAGGCGACTGATGGATAAAAGAGCATGTGAGAGCACGCTGGGAGGCCAGACTCACTGCCAAACACACAGACATCAGACACATGAGGGGAAGGAGGAGGATGAGAGAGAGTTCATTGAGAGCACATTTGGCAGACACCCACTGCTCTAAACTAGGCTGACACACACAATACAGATCTACACACTAAATCAATGGCCCCAAACCCAAAACCAATGTCCAATTCAGAAGGTGCTGCAGTGTTGCTTTCTGGCACCCACATAAAGTGCATTTTTGACCAAACTTGGAGACTTGAGTCATCTTCCTAAAGTAACATTTTCAAATTCAGTATCACAATCACAACATTACCGTTTTAAGAACACAATTCTGACTTATGTCTCCAGATATCCTGCAGCTCAAAGGCAAAAAAAAGAAAAAATCCAGTCATACTGAAAAGAAGGAGTGAGTGTTATAGCCAGGGAGGGAACAAGGGAGAGGGAGGAAGGAGGAATGAAGCCCCGAGAGGAGGAAGGAGGAAAAGAGGGAGGCCAGGGGTTCACAGATAAGTGAAACAGCAGTGTGCAAGAGGCATTTTTGCTGGATATTTAGATGGACGTGAAGCTTAGCGTCAGTGTTTCCAGTATGTTCATACTAAAAAGGACATTTTAAAAACAGAGATAAGAGCAGAACAAAGTGGAGAATGGCAGAACAGCAGAGGCACGAAATGAATAAAGGGATTAAACCACTTCAGAATAAATGAATGCAGCTCCCATGTCTGGCTGAAATTCTGGTCTGGTCTGGTATGATTTTGGTCATTTGGCTGGACATTTGTCTTTCTTAAATTAAGCAGTTCAAATGGTTCAAGCGTGTTTAAACAACACAGAGAAGAACATGACAGTGTGTGTTTGCGTGTGTGTGTAAGAAGCTGGAGTGCTGATGGTGAAGCAGTGGGTTTAGCTGAGGAGATTAACACTTTAAGCTGTCTGATGGCCGGACACACACAGGGTCTAACACCACTTCCAAACAAACACTGAGTGGGCGAGTAAGCTTCAACTAAAATCATGTGACAAACTGTCCTGATATACATCAGCTGACAGTCTTCAGAGGACGGGGGTTTTATGGTTGATCTGTGGCTTGCTGTTTCTTGTATGGTGTCACATGCTGCCTGTAAATATTTTCTTTACGATATCGGTGGAGTGAGAAGTGTCATTCTGGCAGGAAGTAGCAATGGTTTTGATCGATTAGGAAAGGGTCTGCAGCCATGGTAGTGGCTCTGAGTTTGCACAGAACTTCGATCTAAATGAAAATATGATGTGACGTGATGCTGATGCTCAAAAGGACAACAATAACATGCCGATGTTTTGCAGATGTAATGTTTCCCATGTTTGCTATCTTAGCTTAGCATGATAACATGTTAACATTTGCTAAATAACACTAAACACAAAATACAGCTGAGCCTGAATCAGGAATACCATTAGTTTTGCAGGTATTTGGTTATAAAACAAAGTTACATTTTGACCTGATGACCACCAAAGTCATTAAAATTAATCCTTGAGGGATGATGAATGTCTCTACATAATGTTATCCATATAAAAATCCACTGATATTTCAGTTTGGATCAAACCGTGGACCGACCGACAGACCGACTTTCCCACTTTTAAAGCGTCACTAGTGTGGCTAAAAAGTAAAGTCCAAAACTTTTGGCTATTTTCTAAGTTGTAGACAGAAAGCAAAGAGAATTCTCTCTAAAACACATAAAACATCCAAAATCAAGCCTTTTATTTTTCTTCAAGTATAGAAGTTGATGAGAAAAACACAGGTTTTACTGAAGATGAATGAGTTTGAATTCTTCAGAAAACTGGTTGCCTGTGTGTTAGTTGGTTCCGCTGAGCAATGACTTACAGCTGACTGCAAGCAAGTCACACCTCAAACTTACAATGTGCATGTTTGCCACAGTGTGCGTGAAAAACTGAGTGTGTGAGCACGTGGACGGAGACAGGGAGCAGCTACACGTACATCACATTTGTGTTGTCGAGAGCACCCAGGGGAGACTAAATCTAACAGAGAAAGACAGCACGGAAGTGCATATCAATGTGCTGCAAGAGCACCCTGGGGCTTGACTGCCTTCTGTGTGTGTGCACACACGAATGCACGTGTGTGTGTGTGTGGGTGTCACAGCATTAATGGTTATGACAGTTGCACTCAGGTGTGGCCGCAGTGGAGACCAGTGCAGCTGGTCTATGTGTGTGTGTGTTTACAGGACCTGCAAAAACAAGTTCAGCTCACCAACAGTGATTACGCTGTCTCAGCTGGAGGGACATTACTGACACGGGATTACAACTTTCATTATGTAAGATTATGTCTATGTCATTATGTCTATGCTGAACACTTTGCAGGTTTTAAATGCCATTCAATACATGTTTTTTTTTTTGTTTTTTTTTATCTTAGATATGCAGCAAATAGACACTAGCTACTAACTGTATGGCCAGGTAATGTTCCAGTGTAAAGGAGACAGAATTAGAGGATCAATTAAACTTTTCTTTTAACCTGTCAAATTTACCAGGTAACGTAATGCAACAAGTAGGTTGTGCAAGAGCAGATTTTGGGTAAGCAGCTGTTTTCATATTAAGATTGACCCATTACATAATTTTGGTTTAATCTGATAAATCTATCACCATTCCCATAATTAATATTGTTGAGAGCACTCGCAGGCCCAATCAAAGCTCTGAACAATAAAAGAAAGGTCATATTTTAGGACTTTGATGTGGATTAGAGAAACACATCATTTGAGACAGTAGATAAAACAGATACATTCTCTGGAAACTGTCATGTTAGCTGATAACGTGAAGGAGAAGTCATCTAAATGAACTGAAAACAGAGGTATTTTTGGGTGTGTATGAATCTGGTTATGTAAAAGTATTTGGGGATAATGGAAAGGTCCGGGCCTGATTGGGTAACCACAGCTTAATGTAAGCAACAGTTTAATTAAGTGGGAAAGGGAAAAAGCATTTCAATCCAATCTCTAATTACACAGCCAAATATAATTTCACAGACTACACTCAGTTAATTGTTCTCTGGCAGTCTACTCTCAGTAACGCTTCCAAAAAAAGTGTGAATGTAGATGGAGTTAGGAGCTGAACGCTCTGTTTTTGTCCCTTTACACTTGTAATATTTAGTACATGAATACTAAATGCCCCATTGACTCTAAAGAGGGAGGACTTCATAAATAAGACAATCATCTTGCTGGAAATAGCCAGGTGTGTGTGTGTCTTTGCGTGTGTGCAAATCATTAGGTAGAAAAACTATGACCTCATGCAGTTGCCAGCTGTTTCTATGACAGCACAGCCTCCAGGTAACACACCAGGAAACACCTGTCTCCTCCTTGTCCTCAGCCATCTATTTGTCCAACACTCCCTCTGCATTGAGGCATTTCTACATTTGAATGATGAGGAGCTGAATGAAGGCAAAGCCAACTCTGAGTCCACACATAAACTGCAGTGGTGCTAAATTCACGACAAAGCAAAACACAGACACAGAAGAAAAGTCCTCAATCACAAGATCGTGTGCTCTTTCTGTGGCTTAACGTTCATTTAATTACACTGCAAGCAAGTGGGAGAGCACACGAGGGAACTATAACGCAGCACTTTGTTCAACCTGCAAATATGTACTGTTCAAAGAAGCCCCCTGTTTTTGTTGGACCGTATTGACCGAGAAAGGTCCGCAAATATGATTTGAGTTTGCTGGGAATTAACATCTAAGTTTCTCACTTACAAAACAGGCCAAGGAGCTCATATGTTGGGTTTGAAAAAATAAATCCAATGTAACAAAACCATAGACATCGTTTTTTCTATTCCATGTATTCTTCTTCCATATCAAAATTTGGCACCTACATTATCCCCAGTGCAACTCAACAGCTAACAGTTCTGTCAGAGATTCCGGTGCTATGCTAGTAGTGGCTAATGTAGCCTGGAGCCACTAGCCTCAAGCAGAGATGAGGAGCGGGCTGCAGAGGTCTGGTATGCCCACTTGTTTCTAACTTCACAGCTAACTCCACAAGCTCTGATGTCTTTCATTTTCAAACTTGAAAATGAGGCAAAAACACACACAAAAACACTCAATTCATTCGATTTCACAGAGCCCCCTCTGGAGCCACAAAAGCTTTTTTCTTTTCACATAATATGTGATGCAGTTATTATGCAGTCATACTTCCAAAGACCTTTAAACAGACTTTGATGTGTAAAGTTGGTGACACATTTTGTGTCTGTAATTCGGAGTCACAGATAAGTGTGTGCACACTCACTTACATAATGTACTTTTACAACAGTAAAAGATGGAGTAGGGTCAACAGACATCATAAATTTCCATTCTTAAACTTAATAATTGATCTTTTTTTTAATGTGGGCTGAGTTCATGTCTTAATTCTAGTTCTTTCTGGTTCAACATATCCAGTATAGTAATGATGCATCACTACTGGTTTAATTGTAAGTGATTTGACTGTGACTCCACCCAACTACCCAACTATCTGTCCAGGTTTTCAGCCCGAGCTGGGGGACCTCCCAGTCGGCAAAATATTATCAGTGTAACTCGATCTCCAACCCATTCTAATGAGAGGGATTGTTTGTGGGGAGACTTTAATAACTGTCGTAGCCTATTTATATCTTATAAGTCACACCCTCTGAGCATGACGGGCGCACGCACACATACACACACACACAAAGACATTAAGTTTGACAAACACTGTCTGTGTTGCTATGGAAGATGCATTTTTTTAATTTAAATGTTTAATTAAGCAATCTTTCACTAATCTACTGCACATGTTATGTGTAGACTGTGACAGCCACATGTACAAAATGTTTTCTGACTATGGGAATACACCAAACCACATACAGTCTTCAGCAATACACATTCACAGACCATTTCTGTGCTTGACACCAAAGTCACGATGCAGACAGTAATAACTCATTCAGTAATGTCACCATGTTTAGCCTGCAAGTGCGTGGTTTATATAGCTGTAACAACTGCAACAACACCACTTAAAAGCACAAGTCTTTTCCTTCTAATTACCCCCAGTGGAGGACAGCTCTTAAGGTCCGAATATACCCAAACAGGAAAACAAGGAGGAGGACTGTAGAGGGAGAAGAGGAGGAGGAGAGCAGCTGGTGCATAGACAGAAGGAAGAAGAAATAGCGAGTGAGGGTGGGGGGAAGATACCAGAAGGGCAACATGATATATCACGTTACACTCTCAACTGTTGCTGGTCCAGAGTCATTCATCAGAGGGAGTTTGATCAGGCTTCACTACAGAGGTCAGAACATGTTTGTAACAAATGTAAAGGGGTTTCTGGCACAACAGTGTAAGTAAGAACAGCTTCAGTACTACAGTGAAATAAGACACATTGCACTTTTCCGAATATAGTGGCAGCATTTTTAACACTAATGTACCAGAGTACTACAACATCCAGCGAGTGTTGGTGTAAACTCCCTCCAACGCATCATCGCTGTGAGGTCGCTGTAAAGATCAGCCATCAAAGAACAGCCAATCGGTCAGCAACAGCAGCGGACGAGGACTGTGGACCTGACTGGAGAAATTCTCCTAGTTGCCCCGGGTAACGTCATTTGGACCACTGTGACCACTTCCCTCGGTGGTTGCCCCTGTTGGCAGCCATTTTTCATGTTAGACTCTGTATGCCTCTCCCTCAGTGTAAAATCTTCTGCTTGGATGAGAGCGCGACAGCCGCACTGATTTACAGTCCTTCGGCAGCATCACATAAAATGGCCCACAAGATAGCAGAGCTCATGTGGAGAGAGTCAGGCCCAACTGAGAGATACCTCTGAAAATTTGTGTTACAGGAAACAGTATGTAGTATTTAAGTGTAAAAGCAAATTTATACTTTTCATTTCCTCAAGACTGCGAGGGTCAGCGTTACATAAATTGTGTCATTTGCTCTCGTGTGCGAGAGTCTGAGAGGAAGAACATAATCACTTATGGCCCTGTGGCTCATGTGCATGCACAGAGAGACAAGTGTGTAAACAGGCAGGTGTAGTATAACTAGAAGATCTGTGCATCTCCATGCCATGAGGCTGCATGTTTATGTTAAAGGGTGCTAGACCTGCCCAGTCCACCAGGGGCTTTCTGTGGTACAACTGACAGTGAGGTTGGTTTAACCTGGGAGTGGATGGTAAGATACTATTTAGAGACTACTTTTGGCAACTGTCCTCACCCTGCAATGGAAAAAATGTGTTAAAATTCCCTCTGAATCCATGACAACATGACACGCAGGCC
This sequence comes from Chaetodon trifasciatus, assembly GCA_037975065.1. NCBI lineage: Eukaryota > Metazoa > Chordata > Actinopteri > Chaetodontiformes > Chaetodontidae > Chaetodon > Chaetodon trifasciatus. The sequence goes on from JBBMOE010000081.1 coordinate 476,196, forward strand.
ACAAAATAAACTTTTTTTCTCCACTTGCCACACTAGCTGACATTGTGACCTAAAGCCTATAAAGTTAATTTTTAGAACAGAAAAACAAGTGTGAAATTATGGTTTATTAACTGTTAGCTTATATTTAACAATCGCGTGCAGGATAAACCAGCAGTGGATTGCTGTCAAATTATCCTTATCATGGTCAAACAATTTTGATGAGCCGTCCTTTAATATTAATACGGAGGGATCTCCCGACTGTCTAATGAGGCGTACACAAATCGGCACTTGTGCTTTCTCAATGCAGTGTGAGCTCTGGGGAACCATGCCTAGTTTATCCCATTAAGTTGGCCGATATTGCTTTGTTCATGGGCTGTTTACCAGCCGACCCCCTGCTGTGGGGGAAATCACCATGCGTCAATCATCACAATGCTTGCAAGGGGTGAGAACATTGTACGCTTACGAGGTGGCAGTATGAGAGGTGGACTAGATTTAAGCTGTAACTGCTCATTGGCCAAGTCCTGCAAGTATTATTCTTCAACACCCTGTCAAAGCAATAACAATGAAATCCAGATGTAAATACACATATTTCATACTAAATCCCTGTCAAAACAGGCTGTTTCCTGATTATTTATCCAGGAAAGTGCATCAGCTCTATTGCTGCATCAGTTTATATGTCCTCCAAGATCTTGTCCTATTAGGGAAAGAGAACATTTCTCCAAAGTGAAAACCCCTCCCAAGGATTACAACATAATGCTCTCTGTTGATTTATTTGCACCAGAAGACATCTTTGACCCATTAATCCAGGAACTGAAAGCATTTGACAGCTCGATTTTGAATCTTCCATTTACAGTATTTTGAGGCAAACCAAACAATTTTGTGCATTTGCTGGTCGAGTTGGGAGGTTCACAGGAAGAGCATCAAATCAGTTCTTTCAACATGAATGTTGCTTAAACTTCCAACTGCAAGGCCTTATGCTATCACCAAAACTCTAAACGCTGTTTCTACATTTCTCAAAACAGCTCCAGAGATAGTTAACCCTGCTGAGTGGCTTTTTAAACAGCACAGCAACACTGAGCGATGGGGCTGGGATCAATAGATGTGGCCCAGGGGCCCTGCCCTAATGAGGAGGGGTCAAGGGTCAATATATGTCAGCGCGCAAGGCTGCTGGTGTTGACAAGCCAGGCCCGGGCCTACAAGAGAGGGAAAGTGAGGAGTTACTGCTGTTATAAAATGAAACTTCAAAAGACTAAAACATGGGTGCGGTCCCAAATTTGGTCTGATGCGGACATGAGGACACATCCTCAGCATCTGCAGTCTATTTGGCCTCATACGATGAAAAAACAGAATAGGGTGACCCACCCTGACCTACTTGCTCCTGTACATCCTCCTTACCACTCCTGCTTTTTCCAGCCCTCCCAGCACTCTCACAGAAAGCTGGTGAGGTTCACTGGCCAAGGGTGATAAGTAATGTAATGACAGTGTGTGAGCTCAGTGTGTCTGAGTGTGTGTGCGTGTGTGTGTGTGTGTGTGTGTGTGTGTGTGTGTGTGTGTGTGTGTGTGTGTGTGTATGTGTCCAACCCTAGGGAGAAGGAGGGGTCCATCTAAAGCTGGAATGCAGGGGTACATTGCTATGAGGTCATGAGAATTATGGGCTGTTTGCACAGAGGGAAGGCGAGATGTGAATAAGATAAAAGAAACAGAGCAAAATCCACAATCAGCTTAGAAGTGCTGCCGGGGCCAACTATCAATCCAAACACCATGAAGCACACTTGATATATGGGGCTTTACTACCCAGCCTGCTGGTGGGCAGCTGGGTTGGTTGGTTGGTTGGTGAGGGTGTGGTCGCTAACATGCTTTAGCCAGGATGAGGAAAATGAACTCACAGTGAACTGAATGTGATCTGGGCTACTGGTGTCAGACAATACAACCTATTGTCCTGCTGCGGCTGTAGAGCCTCTTCATCAGCATAATGCCCTTTAGACCTCCCCTTCCCTCGACCCTCCACCCTCGGGCCTGAGCAAAGCCTTACCCACATCTGAACCGCTCCCACTGGAGCAGTAATGACCCAACTACAGCAGTGCTTTTTTCACACCCCAAAACTGAAGAAACTACATTTCACTTCAGCTGTATCTTTTTACAGTTGGAATGACGAATTTGAAACAAACAAATCCATGATATCAACACTGAGTTGTCCCCTGACCAGTACATATCAACCCTGCACCAGGAACTGCCTGCTGCTGCTGCTTTACTGGGACACAGATGACTGTAAAGTCTATAATGTGGACACCATATGGACTGTACTTACAGTACAGTACAACCGAGGCTATGTAGAAAGCTTTTTGGTTGCAATCATCCTGTCTTTCAAACAGGTAGACAGTAGTGAAAGCAAGCCTATTATTTCTATGTTCAGTCTCTTTCAATAGCTACCTTTGCTGGTTAGCCAGTGGATGGTATATACAAGTTTCTCCTTGATTCCTCTATATGCTCAGCAGCTTTAAGAAAGCATTACATACTGTGTTGGTAACTGTTGTATGATTAAGTTCCTTGAGGGTCAGACAGCACAAAGCACTCAGCCAGAAGAGCCAATATGAGGTTATGATCATGTGTTATAAGCATAAATATAGCATTATTCGTGTAAGAGTATGATTACAAGTATGATCATATGATTGGGAGTACACAGTCCTGTTAGACCACACTGTTATATCTAGATCTAAAAATGAATGAGAATATTAGCTCTCGCTCCAAGTCTTGAGTTGCTCAACTGTTCCTTGATGCGTTATTGTGGATTTGGTCTGCCTACATGGCCACAGGGCAGCACTGAAAAAAGCGTACTTTGTGCACATAGCTATCTCCTTACGTCATGGTGAGGCTTATGGGAAGCACTCCTATGCATTCCCTGGAGTGTCTGTCTCTGTACGTGTGTGTCAGCTGTTACATCTGTGTGTTTATGTGCACTTGTGAACATGAACATTCGTGTCCAAGTACATTTACATTTTTAGTGTGTCACAGTTNCACGCTCCACGACATCTGCAGCCCCCTCCTCACTCCTGGTTGAGGACAGCAGCTTGAGGCTACATTTGCCGCTTCTACCGTTACACACACGAATCTCTGACCGGACTGCCAGCCATCTAGCCATCTGCATTATGGGTAATGTAGGAACGAGGTTTTGACTAGGAAGAAGAATGTGTGGAACAAAAAAAGACAATACCTCTTCTGCCACAACATTTTTTCTTTTAACTGTCCACCCTGAACCAGACAATGTTACAGCAGTGCTCTTTAAAGAACACACAGAGAAACAAAAAATACCTCAGCTGCAGTCCCACTGACCCTAACACAGCTCATCTTGAAAATTAATTATAATTCATGTACACCAGCTTCTTTTCTATCAATAAGCAGTAATTAGGAGGTTATTGAGGCAACACAGTTAATGGCTATGCAGTCGTGGAATATGGTCATGCAGTATAAGGCATTAACAAGTGCTTCATAATGACTAATAAGACTCAGAATGCTACTAATATGCATGCTAATAAACAACTACTTAATGGTGAATATGTGTACATTAATGTAAAGTGTTATCAAACACTCCTTTCAAAGCATTAGGTCGGTTGTCCTTAAAAGCTATAAAAGGAGACATCTAGGTGCCTGAATTGTTGTTTCTGCACAGCAGGACATGAAATATTCAGGTGGATCTTCACATAGGAAGAGCTCATGGAGACTCGCTCCTGACTCCACCTGTTGAATCTGGGTCTCAAGGCAAGACTGGACATCTTTTAACAGATTCACTGGCTGAAACAAAACGCTGCATCACCTTAATTCAGATTATATCAAAACTTTTGCTTTAAAAATACTCAGTGAAAAACTGTGGTGGTGTGACCCATTCTTCTCTATTGCCCTTGAGTCTCCCGAGGCTTTGGCCAAAACAAACAGAAGCAGCACCCCATATGGAAAAAAATGAAATGTCAGAACTGCTCTCAAACCTGTTGCTGCTGCTGTTTGTTTGCTGATGATCACAGTCCTGTCGAGTTTTTAGGAAAAAGACTTCACCAGTACTTTGTTTGGGCTGCAACAAAAATCAGTTGGCTTCATGGTGCGAGCAGGTTAACACCGTCAACCTTTAGCCTCACTGGGTGGTTGATCCAAATATACAACTTTCAATCAGTTATGTATTTCCCAAGCTGGTCATTGGAGCAGGGAAACTAATAAGCCAAATTTAGCTGCATCTGTTTGGCACAGATATTCCAACACTGGTTCTTTCCCACATGAATGAATATGAATGATGCTTTTACATGTGTTTAGTAGCTGTTTAGCCTGAGAATATTAAGACACCAAAGCCACAATTAAACCTGGTTGAAATGGTAAACTAACCCAGCACAAAGCTTTTAAAGGCAGTCAGACAACATGCTGCTCTGAAGTAGCATAATTAAACACAGTCTGCGGCTCATTTTACGACTAACACATGCTGGAGTTCATGATTTCCTGCAGCAAATTAAAGAGGAAAACGCACTGATACAGTCAGTGGAGACACATTGTCCATGTGTTCAGAGACATGTCAAAGGTAAATGTTAACAGACTGCATCTAATGATTGTTTTAAATTACCGTTTAGTCTGCAGAGAATTTTCTTGGTTGTTTGGTATTTCTGCTTGAAAAGCTGCTGACTAATTCTCTGTTCATCAACTTATGGCTTAATTGACCAATTCAAATGTTGAGTTTCATACTGGACTTAAGCTGTGTTAGACTACAAGTTATGTCACCAGGCAACTGCCTCTAAATCATTTAAAGAAAAATACACAAAGAACATGAGCTCTCACATGTGCCTGTATCAAAACAGACATCAATCCATAAACAGCCTGCGTTGCTCATTTATGATGCAATGGAGAAAAAGGCCAAATATGGTTGAAATAAGAAGTGGGCAAACAAAAGACTGCTCAGTGTTTACTCAGCATTTTATGACATCAGGATCTCTCTGTTGTCACTCACACACACGCACGCACATACATACATGCACGCACACGCACGCACACACACACACACACAAAGAGGAACACTGGTTGTGAACGTGAAATCTTCAGCCTACAAGCCCCACAGCCTACATCACCACACCCGGCATGTATTAACTGGTATGTTTTTAGTTGGCTTAAAATTGATTCCCTCTATTGTCCCACTTCTGCACTTTCACGTGCACCTGTTCCTCACTTGGCTACTTAATTACAGGGTATCAATGCTAACTGGTCTCCTCTTTTACTGTCTGGCTGCATTTCTTTCTCAACTGAATGACATCAGAGTTTCTAAAGACAAAGGACGCATGATTGCAGACCAAACAGGTGATGCATATACACCTGCTTCACCTGCAAGACAGCACTAGCGCCTGCATTTCTCAACTGTGTGCAGTTCCACACTTTCATGTCAGCTGCTGCCCGACACGTGACTTAAATGTCACAGGGTGTCAAGCTCTGCTAGAACAATGGCTCACTAAGGTCAGTGGTATGAAATTCATAATGCTGATCTGCCTCCTCATTCCCCTCACGCCCTTTACTTGATAGCATCACTGTGACTGTAGTGACTCTAAAGAGCAAAGCAAAGCACAATCAATCCATTGCCTACATGGTGCAACCCTGATTGCAAAAAAGTTGGAACACTGTCCAAAATGTAGAGGAAAAAAAGACTGTGAAGATTCTCAGTCAACAAGGTCATGGCTACCCAATCATGTGTTCACAAAGTGGTGAACGTCTCTCCATCCTTGCCTTTCCAGGATGCCCCTTTCATACCCAATCATGATACTATCACCTGTTACCAATGAACCTGTTTACCTGTGGAATGTTCCAAACAGGTGTTTCTGGAGCATTCCACTACTTTCCCAGTCTTTAGCTGCTCTGGTCCCAATTTCTTTGAAACATGTTGCTAGCATCAAATTCAGAATAAGCAGATATTTAAAGAAATCAATGAAGCTAAAGAGGTAATATTAAATATACTCTTGTACGTTTTACAATATATGAATATATTTTTGAATATATGTCAAAAAGGATTTGCAAATAATTACGTTCCATTTTATTTATGTTTCACACAGCATTCAAACTTATTTGAAATCGAGGTTGTCGTCAGGAAACTGTGGGTGTTTTACGTCAGCACAATAATACTCCCAGTAAAATGCAAGGTAAGCAGTCTTCCTGCTTGCTGATGCTTTCATGAAGCAGTAAGGCCTAATGGGACTTTGGGTGTGTGTAATGTGCGTTGTTTTATAACAAACACCACTATTGTGCCTGCGTGCACCTGCCTTTACGCTCTGTATCTGCACACAGAACACGTTAAAGGCACAAAGCTACAGTTAGACATCATGGTAAATACCATACAGCACACCGGTCAGGTGACTGAGCACTGCTGGAGCTCAGTTACGTCGAAAACCTCTCTAAAACCAGAACGTGTGCCATCATACATTATTTACAACTATCCATTTCCAATTCAACTGAGTGGTTGGTGGTTCCTCACAGTGGGGGTCTCCAGGGCCCTAAATGTCTGTAAAAAGCCTCCTGGGAGCCCCCTGGCAAAATAGGAATACTTCATCCACCCACATTCAAAATGCAGGCGCACATAGTCCTATTAATGTATCTTATGATGGTGCTTTTCTGAAGCCATTTGAATTTGAGTGTGTAATTTTGTATGAAGATATATTACAAAACTTTTCTCTCAGGGATTTTCATTCTATCCATGTTATTTTATCTGTGGTTGTAAATTGGGGGTCCAGGTGGAAATAAATCTGAGGGTGTCACATGATCCAAAAAAAAACATTACTGCTAAATAAAATGCATTTTTCAGATTTTTCTCCATTGTTTGTTTTTGCCTGAAATATTGACTTTTAACTAAGGAGTCTATTGAAGTGAACATCGAGAAGGGAAATAAATAGTGTTTGTTTGAACTGCTGATAACTCAGCAGTGTGATGAGAGGTCACGAGTAAATAATTAAGGGAAAAGTTGTGAATGGAGCCACTGGTGTAAAACATGCATTTGATGGGTGTTTTCAAGAGGAAGACTCAGAGGACCACCCAAGATCCTGCCCAAGACGAGGATCACAGGTCAGTAACGACAAATTAAATTTGACCATGCCAGCAGGTTGCAGCGCATCCAACTTCTCGCACTTACTTGTATGGAGTCGTTCGCCATCGCTGTCCCTGTCGCGCTGTTTCAGTCAGCCTGCAGCTTCACTGGCAACCTCTGCACATGTGGGATTTGCACCTCCCGTCAACGTATCGCCTCCTTCCCAAGATAATGAAATCGAAACGAAAATTGGTAAAGGGCCGGCTATTTGTCCTGAGACTTCCCTCAACTTTATGCCCACAATATGTATTGACACAAAGGCAAACAGTCAAGAGGTAATCCGCATTGTTGGCTCGTCTGGCCGCGCCTGAATTGATCCTCCCTTTGCTTCAACGTGTTGAACCAACGTTAGCCCTCACTCCACGAAAACAAAAATGTCTGCGTGTTTTCTTCAAAAAAACAGACGTAAACAATCACGTAACCGCTTCCAGACCAAACTATGAAGCTCCACAGTCATTGTTCATCTTGTTCTTTGAGTGCTTGCCATTCAACAGCTAGCAAGAGCCCCCGCCGGCAGCCCTCCTCCGTCATGTCCTGCTGAACCCGAGCAAGCGGTGATCATCCAGAGGCCACATGAAATAAAAGAAAGCCCCTTCCTCTCTCTCTTCTTTGCCCGGTAACATCCGTAAAACACGAACACGCCTCAGTCTCTTGTCTGTTATCACAACGCCACACAAAAAAGCTGCCTGTCAGTCCTTCATGAGCCGCTCATACAGCCAAAGGACAATAGAAAGCTAATGTGTCCATTTAAAATCCCAGTAGCTGGAGCCAAAAACGTGCTGACCAAACAAAATTTAAAAAATGTTAAAAGCCCGTTCTTCGTTATTGTGCATGGAGCGAGTGGAGACAACATGTCACCACATTCAAACAGCGGGTAACTGACGGTTGAGGAGAACACGCCACTTACACCAGACCCTGCTGCGCGCACCCGACGCTGGAGCGATGCCGCCCGGTCGTTCATTGGTCCAGGGCTTGGTGGCGGGGGCGCGCCCGAGTTTATCACGTGACTTGCATTGGCTTTCGCTGTTAACAGTAACTTCTAATGGACCAACTGTTGAGTGACGACAACACAGTGCTCCATCCAGAGGTGGAGGACGTTCACAGATCTTTTATCTGGTCGCAGTAAAGTAAAAGTCTAAAAGCCTTTATTTCAATTAAAGTACATGAGTATGATCAGTAAAGTGCATTTCAGTGACCAAAATAGTACTCATTATGCAGAGTGGCTTTTTCTCAAAGTAATATTACATTTATATTGTATCTATATTGAATTATTATTATTTCTGCATTAACAGCCTTTTTTATTGTAGCTGGTTGAGGTGAAGTTATTATTTTTTTTAATGTGTTGCCTAGTGGTGTCTATCACATTGTTTGAATGTAAAATCATAATCTGCAAATAGTTATGGCAATGGGATAAATGTAGTGTAATCTAGACCTAATCAAGAGTGCTTTGAGCTAAATCCAAACAAATCTGACTCAGGTCAAGTTTAAAGTCTTCTACATTTTTGTCAGTAATAGCTGAAGTTGATCTCATTCAACAGAAAGTAGCTAAGTATTATTACAAAACCTGTGTGCCGTTGTGTGAAAGTAACTCATAATAGATTTAGGTGATGTTTTGGTGGTGTGAGTGAGTGTCATGTGTAGATTTGACAGAGAAGTTGAACCAGGATACATTTGCATAAATTATTTGCATAAAGAAAAACAGATGGTAGAATGACAGAAAGGAAGCAGGAACACAGAGTGACCCCAAAGCTCCAGGATACACACTACATATCCTGTATATACATGTCATGAAAATCTGTGCTTTCACAACTGACGATAAATAGAAAAACACTGAGTCACTTATCATCCTCAGCACTGAGGATGATTCAACTTGCTGTGAGTAGGAAAGAAGATGCAACTATGAGAATGTTACGAATGTACAATGTTACAATGTAACAGAGAATTTTAGCAAAGACTTGTGGACATTGTCATCACTGTTTTCATGCTTCTATGTGTATTAAAGTTGCAAAGTTGTCTTTATTGATCACTAAAAACTACTAGGGTGTTAACATTTAAGTTGTTTTGCTTTATAGTTACAGCTTAGTTTGTGATTTTGTTTCTCCTTGTACAATCATGAGCACATAAACTAAATGCATTTGCACATGTGCATTCATTTATGGTATGGTATTTCCAAATAGCTTATTTTGTCCAACCAACAGTGCAAAACCAAGATGTTCAATTTACAGTAAAACTGAAAAAAATAGCAAATCCTCACACTAAGTGACTGAATCAGAACTGCATTATCAAAGTGGGTGTCCGTTAGCCAACGTCTTAGCTCTACAGAGGCCCAAAAGTCTCATAAGGTGATATTTTTATCTTGTGCACAAATTATCTTGCTTGAACAAGTTATTATCTTGAGCACAACCTAAATTACACAGCTATGAGTCACGATGTAGCCTTCAATCTCCAAATCTTTAATAAATGCACAAAGATGGTCATCTGAGTATTAAATCTTTTGTATTTAACCAATAAAAGGTTCAAAACCAAATGAATACTATTATTAGTAACAGCTACGTAATCGCAGCACTAGCTAGGATGAAGGCTAAATGCTAAATATCAATAGCTAATCACATTAGAAACCAACATGGCTGAGTTAAATGCTAGCAAAGAAACAGTACCCTCAAAGTTTACAATACCATATCTTGTGCACACAAAATGAAAATCTTGTAGGAACAAATTAATTATTTTGTGTGCACAATATAACCATTTGTGCTCACAAGATATCACCTATTGGGACTTCGGGGCCCGCTTAAAGTTAGCTCTTATCTAAAAAAAAAAAAAAAAAAAAAAAAAAAAAAAAAAAAAAAAAAGCCCAAAGAAGTACTTTTGTTCCATAAACATCAATTTATTTTTTGCAATGTAAACCCCAAACAAAAGCAGAAATCCCACATTAAAATCAAAGTTTGTAATTATGTTTTACTCTTTCTTATTGCGGAGCACACTTTTCACCTTTCGAATTTAACGAGTTTCAACCAGAGGTAGGGTTCACAATAACGAGAAGGTAACACTCATCTTGTCTGCTAGCTACGTTGCTGACGTAAAAGTTAGCTAATTTGTTTGTATAATCAACAGACAGCAGCATGAACAGCCATGAATTATCTTCTGGGTTAGTTTGGCCAAAAACCCAAATAGCCGGCTAGTATGCGGTCGTTATCTCAGGTTGTGTCTTTGCTAAAACTAAGGTGTATTGCTAGCATGGCCTCAGTTAGCTTGCTCGCTAGCGCTAACACCATTAGCAAAACGTTAACGGTAAAAAAGAAAGCTAACAGTTGACGAACAGCAGACAGGCCGCGCAGTATACGACCGCTGTAAAATAATCATCTAATGCGGTGTTTTATTTTCAGCAGGTGTCCTAAGAATCACGCACTTGCATCTACTGTTGCGTCTACAACAGAGAGCATGACAGATATTGAAGTTCAGGTTGAGGTCCAGCTCGCCCCAAACTCTCCATTAGGACAACATGCGTTTGGGGGCCTGCAGGAGGATATAAGCAATGGGACGGAGTCCGACTGCACGGAGAGCCTTCATAACACCGGACAAGGAGGTAAAACAACGTCTCTTCAGCATGCCATGAAAGCATGAATAACATGTACTAACATGTATATTTTGTCACTCGAATCCACCAGTCAGTCACTGTTAGTGAGGGCACGTGTGATTTTACAACCGCGATGCTGCCACGCGCCTGCACTTTCAATTAATTTGGTAGTTATTTGCATGTTGAAATGGAAAGAGTGGAGTAGAGAGATGATTTTCTCTTGGTGACTTAAATGTGTTTTAGTTCATGTGTCAAAGATGGAGGAGCCGCTGTCATTTCTGGCTGACGTTGCTCTGGCGCTATCCTGTGGCGATCCAGCGGCCTGCAGTTGTGCCTGTGAGGCCTGCAGCTGTGCGGTCAGGCGAATGGAAGGGAGCCTCCAGTCCATGCAGCTGCAGCTCCAGTTCTTCATGAACGAAGCGGATGACTTCCAGGAAGGCCTTGTCAATGGGTATGGTCCCAGCTAGTTATGATGCATCACTGTCACCAGAGTACTTCAGGTGTTTTCTTATTCCTTTTGTGGCTGTTTTTGCAGACAGGGCAATCGAGAGAGAGAGGCTCTTGCTGCTGCAGTACAGGGTTTCCTGTACACCTGTCAGCCTTTCTTTAACCATCTGGAATCTACAGCTAGAAACAGTGTGTCCCAGCTCACCCACCTGCCCTTTGACATCTGCAAATGGGTAAATGCCATGCTGATAGTTTTAGAACTAACATTGGAGCCACTGTCTGCTGGAAAAAGTCTCTATGAAATCTGCTGTTTCCGGATGTTCAGCTGTCTGAAAGATTCACACATGTCTGGATTTGCCATTTGTTTTGATTGGTTCCTCTAATTCAAACTGCAGGAAATACTAGTTGTGACTGCTGATGTAGTTCCAGTTGTTGGATCAAGAAATCTGCTGCTGAATGAGAAGGACATCTGTGTTCACTGTATGAAAACATCATAGTTTAAGGGCTTCAAGTTGACTCTAAATTTCTGCTGTGTCTGTGTGTGTGTAGCACCTACAGCTGCTGGACTTGTCTCAACAGCTGTGTGACAGGTTGGAGCAGCTGGTGTTGACCTACGCCAGCTACAATCTCCTTTGTTTGGATGAAACTGAGCCTAACAGGTACACACACGCAGAGGACCAACACATTTCTACTAATACGTAGTGTTTCTTTTTTTATTTACCTCTAATTTTTTTTGTTGGACTTTGAAATCTTGAAAAAACACAACACAATGCAACAAAAAGTCTTCATGGGGACAAACATGACAAATATAAATACAGTTATCCTACATTTAATCTATTGATTTACTCATGCAGCATTTGGTTTTGTGCAAATGATCCACGTTTCCTAATTTCTTTTAAAAACATGACTCAACTTTTCCGTTGCATACATTTTCTGAGCAATAACAAACCATTGCTCTTTTCTTGGAGGATCAACTTCAAGCCAATTTGTTATTATCACTTTTTGCTGGGTGAATACTCTATAGCTGCACGACAGCACAGTTTTGTTACAGTGAAACCTTTAATATATCAGAGAAGAGGGTGCTGGATTTTTTAACTTGGAGGCCGCAGGTAGTAAGGGCTAATGATGTTTTCTCCCAGAAGCGGCTGTCATCCACAGGCTCACCACAGGGGTGTGTCCTGTCTCCTTTATTGTATATTCTTTATACAAATGATTGCAAGAGCAAATACACTGACAGGCATCTTCTGAAATTTGCGGACAATACAGTCCTCATCAGCCTGCTTCAGGAAGGAGAGGTCGATCATGGTCCAGTCTTGGAAGACTTTGTAGAGTGGTGCGACAACCACTTTCTGAAGCTAAATGTCCTAAAAACTGAAGACATGGCCATTGACTTCAGGAAAAGCTCTCCCTCTACTCTCCCAACCTTTATTAAGGGCTCACAAGTAGAGACATTAGAGCACTATAAATACCTGGATACAGTCATTGATAAAAACTTGAATCATGACCTCAATACATCTGCAATCTGCAAAAAGGGCCTGCAGAGACTTTATTTTCTGCGCCGACTGAACACTTTTAATGTGGACAAGACGCTGATGGTTTTATTTTACAAATCTTTTATTGAGTCAGTTTTAACATTCTGTATTATTAGCTGGTATGGAAACCTCACTGTGCAGAACAAAAAATGCCTTTCTGACATTGTCAAGGTAGCCAGCAAGATAATTGGCACACAGCAGCTTTCTCTGTCAGACATCTACAACTGACAAGTCTATAGGAAGGCACAGTCGATCTTGGCCAGCACTGACCACCCACTTTTAGGAGAACTTGTTCTTCTTCCTTCTGGCCGGCAATACAGGTTCTCCAGGGTTAGAAGCAATAGGTTTAAATTTTCTTTTATTCCAAGTGCAATAAATGTTCTTAATTTGCACTGAGTCTTGAGGGATTCAAATTGCCTGCACTGTCTATAAGCACTCCATATGGTCCTGTGACTCAACTATTAGTATTGTTCTTTTTCTTTTATAGATTTATTTTTCTATGGACAGCTTGATCTTATCTATTTTATGCATGGTTGTTGTGGTTGTGATTGTTGTTGGCATTGTTTTGATTGTCTTGACTGTCCCTTGTATGTTGAACTGCACTGCAAACCAAATTTCCCCTTGAGGGACAATAACCAACTGAACTGAACTGAACTGAACTGAAGGTTGTATAAGAGAAAACACATGTTGCGCTTCAGGGCTGAGACAGCTGATGCTGCTAGGATGACCGGCTCAACCTGCGTATACTACAATATGCTCTTAAGTAAAACTGCCCTAACTTAATGATGTGCTGAATGTCTTAATTCTCCATAGTTTGCGATTGCGTAAAGACAGCATAGCGTTTCGAATTATATATCCAACAATGCCCTTTTAAGTCAACAAAATATCTGCAGATGGCATCTGGAAACCAAATGTAGTTGCACAAGCTTGTAATCATTTTGAGGCTTTGCAGTTCCCACATTATAAACACACTAAATGAGACCGATACGGCACATTGCCTGCTGTCCACTTTTACAGATTGCTTGATATTGTTGGCAGTTTAAATGTACTCCGCTACAAATGTTGATTCTACCTTTAATATTGTCACTGCTCTAACAATCCATTTTCATATTATCTTTCTGTGTAAGTCTTTCCGCTCTCCTGTTTGCCTTCCAAGTGTGTCTCACTTCTGCATCGGTCAGAGTCAGCTGGGACGACTGAGGCTGACCGCGTTCCTCTACTGTAAGCCGACGCCGTACCTGGCGTGGGTCGACACCGGCCTGTACAAACGCATGCGCTGGAACGTGGACAGGCTTGGAGACGAGCAGCAGCAGCCAGATGAAGAGCAGGGTGGAGAGAGTGCGGAGAGTGAGGCAGAAACAGTCCGCGAGACAGAATTGTGAGTCTGGATGATGTCTCCACTCTCCATGTCTCTATTTTTGACAGTAGATGAAGCAGAAAATAATGTTTTTCATCTTATTCCCTCCTGTTTTTCTGATGCCAACATACTGTGGATTACACACTGCCTTAATCTCTTTTTACCAACATTCCATTCAGTTACTTCCTGTGCTACGAGGATATTCTCAACGCAGTGGCTGATGGGAATAGCCAAGGTGTCTCTCATGGTAACATGGTGAGGATGTGGTCCATCGGTCAGTGGGTGCAGGAGAACCCTGACCCCAACACAGAGGACATCTATGACTGGTACTGGTTTACATTTCTTCATGTGTTTCTCTTTTGATGCTTTTATGTAGAGAATTTTCCACGTGGGAGAGTGAAATGTCAGGAAAAACAAGACATCTGTACCATTACATAGGCGATTCTGTAACATGTAAAAAAACAGACCATCATCAGCATGAACGACAACTCAACAAGTTTTCCTAGGTCATCTAAATATTTCTGTGTCCCTGCTCGTTTCAGGATCATGTGCGAGGTTCCTCAGGCCAACTATCACAGGCTGTTGTTACTGGGCAGCGATGAGCCGTCGAGCTGCAGTGCTACAGACTTCCTGCAGCAGCTGCTGTTGTCACAGCAGATGACCGAGTGATTTCAGGAGGGAGCGCGTGAGCGTCAGTGCACATGTGGCATCTGCCTCTGGGATATGCCATTCTACATGGTTGGCAGAGGGATAAACAGCATGTGGACAGAGACCACTTCAGATCACACAGGACGGTGTGGATAAATCTTCAGGGGAGTTATTAAGCAAATATGTTTGCTGAGTTTATGGGAGATTCTAAGGTCGAACATCTGGTTTCTTACAGATGTCAGAGCAGAAACACTTGACCGGGAATCAAAAGCACGACTGTAAAATATGTTACTTACAGCCAGAGTGATTTGATGTGTTCACGGACCTGTTTTTTTCCAGTTAAAGCTAAAGATGCTTGTGTTTTCACAATATGCTGTGAATAGTGTTGGTTTCTAAAAGCTTCGCAGTGTCAGTCAGGTTGTGCAAAAATAGTTTTATGCTGTATACTGTGCTTTGTTTTTTCATGTTTCTGCACATTATTTTGTCACTTTATTCTGTTCAGTGTGTTAAGATTTTATAAGAGTTTGTAAGTATTTTTGTAAAGTTTAACATTTTAAGAGCTTTTTGTGGTGTTATGAAGAAGTCCAGAAATGTTATTTAAAAAACATTTTATTTACAAGAAACATTACATTGAAATAATTACACACAATCACAGATTCCTGTCTCTCAGAGAGTCCAAATAACGAAATCAATGTTTTTGAACAAGCTGCCACAATTTGGGCTCCACAAGTGAGAGTGCCCATTTACTTCATTTCAACAGGTTCATCAAGCCATTTAAACTAGTTCACACAGGCCTCACTTCATCCTTAATAAATTAATATCCAAAATGTGAGACTTAAATCTGTGAGCCGAAGTAACAAATGACATCTGTTGACTCATAGTTCAGTGTTCTGTGTTCAGTTTGACCTTGTAACCATTCAGCTCATCAGTTCTGTTCACTGGATAGTAAGAATAAGGAGAAGGCAGTTTACTAAAAACAGAATAAAATCTACCATTTACAACCAACATCCTTCATTTTCTATGCAATAAAAATCTATATGACTCTTACAGGGCTACTATACTTCTAAATCTCTAAAGTACAAAAGTTTACCCTTCATTACAGTGAACTGTCTTTTTAAACAATATACACATAAATGCTGACAAAGCCACTACACAGACATGTTAAAGAAAGCACATTTAAAAAGACCAGCTTTGTCAACAATGCAGTGATCACGATGTGTCCTGTGAGGAGGGCATGGAAAGCAAACGTAAGTATAAACACCTGCATAACTTTCAGCTGCTACACGTTGGCTTTGATAAGAAAGGGCAAGAATCTGCCTTAAGAGTCAGTTCATGTTAAAGCACTGGATGCAGATTCTCCTTCGTGTCATCCCTGGCTGACTGATTTCAATGAAGTAATTCAGAGAATTGACCCTTTATGCTATTTGGCATCGCAAAGCTGATTGAAATGGACATGAGCACAAACTACTTCTCTGATCACATTTCTGTGCCCTCCTGTGAGATTTAAAGGGGAAGAAACTGCCAGAAAATGACTGACATCTACCTTAAAACTTGTGATATTACATTGAAGCTCAACGTGACTGCCTTAAACACTGACCGACGAGCACAGCATTCAGACAAGACTGACATCAACATACAGCACAGATAAGAACATTTACAGCCAGCAAAACACACACTTGCATACCATCACTCATCACAGTTTCCACAATAGTTAATACCCAGAATAACCTGATATTGAACCCTCCCAGAAATCCCTCACTTATAATAGTCTTCATGTAACAGGAAGTGACTCCTGAACTTCACGGCAGTATCAGTTTAAACCCAGTTAGTCGTTGTCTTTTAATGTAAAACGTGAATTGGACTAGTGTAGAAGGCCTTGTAGAGTAACTGCCGATCATCAGTCTGCATTCTGAAAGACTATCTTCTAAAATGAGAGCGTTACAACCTCAGGAAGACTAAACTTATGAAGAAAAACAGTTCAGAGGGGGCTACAGAGCAGTGACGTTGACCATATAAGGCTAACCTTCAGCAGTATTTACTCACTAACAAATCTCATCTCTCCTCATCAGTGTTTCAAAGGGAAACATTCACACATTGCTCTGACCTTTGGTAAGAACTGTTAGATCTAAACACCGCAAACTGAATATGTGATGATCCCCTCATCTCTAATCAATACCTTTCTTTGACCTTAGCTGGCAAATAAATCATAATTCATAAGAGGACTTAACCAGCCACAGTGTCCAGGCCTTGATATTCAACATGTTTCAACTGATATAAATTAGAAGAAGACGAATTTGATTAAGTGCAATCTGAAAACTATGGGAATGTGTACTTTTATTGCTATTCAGTAGCAAGACATCTCCAGTGTAATCTCATTTCAAAATAAGGAGATAAGGACATGTGTCAACATGCAAAAACAGTTATGGCTTCAATTACAAGGGCAACAGGTGAGGATCCAAAGTAAAGAAACCGATCAGTCAATCTACCTTCAAGTGGCCATTTGGCACCGCTGGTGTATGTGATCATGAGTAGGGATGTAGCCACCCGTGGCACAGAGGTTTGGCGTAAAGAGTCCAGTTCTAACCTTGTCAGTAGGAGTGATGCATCATGGGATTCTGTCAGGAATCACATGGTTTCAGGTGTGCAAGTTTAGAGGATTGGAGAGTAATGTTATAGTGTAGCAGTCAGGGTAAAGTGTGTTCTGTGCAGTGGTGTAGGGTATCGAGTGTGAGGTGCTAAGTTTCACTGCGGTGTCACGTTGAGTTTGTCTACTTCAGTTTCTGTGGCGAATGACCTCCAGGACCGGAGACTTTCAGGCCCTGAGCAGAGACTCTTAGGTAGTGCCATAAGTACAGTTAAGGTCATGTCCTTGGGGCTTTGAATTTAGGAGTTGGAGCAACCTGGAGGCAGTTCCACAATTACAAACACATTTAATATTCATTCAGTATGCTTTAATTTGACCACTTTAAGGCCAAAAATAAATTAATTTAAGACTGAGGCTGGATCTCCAGATCATCAGCGGTACAATATGTTAATTCAAGGGGTATGAACATGTTTTGACCCTTTTTTTTCCATTTAACTATATTAAACTACTAAATGCATCATGAGCTTTAAGAGTCTGAAGTTGTTTTTAAATCAAGAAATAAACAAGAATATGCCAAAGAATATGGCTAAATACTTAGCAGTCTGGGCATGTTTCACTTTGTACTCTGAATGTATAGAGGTTGCAGAAAATTTAACAGTTGACTGAATTAAATTAAGAAAAATACAAATATTTTTTTTAAAAATACGGCACATACATAGCTTAATTCAATCCTCAACTTTTTATGTCCTCAATCTAACCACTTCCCTTGTTGGGGTGGTAGCTAGTCTAGGGATAGGTACTACCTGAGAGTCCCGAATCAGGGCAAGAAAGTTTTTTACCTTGTCTGTATCAAAAAACAGCAGCCAATAATTGAACTGTAGCACCACCGAGCATTGGCATCTGTGTTGTATGTGCTTGTTTTACATTACAGTTAGAATCCGTGTTTGTCTCTGGTGAATCTATAGCAGTAACTCCAAACCTTTTCACCGTGTTGGAGGTTCTGACCAGAGCAACTAAAGAGTGATTATTCCCTCTCAGATTGCTGCATCTGAATAGTCCTACAAGGTGAATTCATTCAGTACTTTAGATGAAAAAAACAAGCAAAGTTTACAGCAAAGCCTGAAAAAAGAAAAAGTTTCTTCTATCTTTCTTCTGACCTGTCAATCCTTCAGATCTGCCTTGTGACCCTTGTTGCTTGGGAACCACTGATCTACAGCACCACAAGTTTATGGGTCTACTTACAGGGCTGGGCAGTAGATCATTTTTTTTTAAACATGATGTGACCAATAATACACTCTCTAACTCAACAATGGACATAAAGTGATCTAGCTCATCTTCTATAACTTAGATATTAGACATTCTCAGATATTGCAATAAATATCGATGTCACAGAATTTCTTCTGCATATAGCAGTTTTTTCCACATCGCCCAGCCCAAATATTTATTTTTAACAGTCTGTACAGCTGTTCTCCAAAAGTAAATAATTTGCTAAATTGTGTGTATAGGCTGCTCTGCATGTGTATATCACCCTGTTTGTGGTGTGCCTCTCGAATTCCTGTGTGTGTGTGTGTGTGTGTGTGTGTGTGTGTGTGTGTGTGTGTGTGTGTGTGTGTGAAAATAGAGAGCACTTGTGCTATTTTCCCTGTATGAGTCATTGTTTAACAGTACAACAAATGTTATATTTAAAGTGTGTGAGTGAAATCACACATCCCTGTCCCCTCAGTGATGCGTCTCCAGCTCCACCACTGTCCACTCTCCCTGTGGGGAACTCCCAGTAGCCTCTGGGGAGAAACTACTTACAGAGGTGACTGTGGCAGAGGGAGGGGTGAGTGGAGGCAGCAGGCTGGGCCACAGGCTGCTCTCCAGGGGGCTCAGTGTGCCTCCTGTACCACCTGGCAGCAGAAGCAATGAGGAGCAGCCATCTCTGTTCAGCAGCAGGGTCTGATTGATCAGCTGCTGGACAATGTCCACTTTCTTCCCCCAGTCCAAGTCCAGGGGTGGCGGTCGCTCTGGAGACTCGGGAGGGCAAGGGGAGGCGCTGTCTCTGTCCTGGGAGGGGTTCCTGGGTGTCTGAGGGGAGTGTGGGAGAGGAGGAAGGGTCTTGGTGGATGGTGATGAGTCTCCATGTTTGTCTTCATCTGATGTGACCCTTTCAAAGTCATCAACAGTCTCTTCATTTGGTGCCTCTTGTCTGGGCTGCTTCTTCCCTTTAGCGGGTTTGAGCTCCTTTATTCCCTCTTCTTCATTTACAGCCTCCTCTTCATCACTATTCTCCAGGGCTTCATAAATGGTGCAGAGGACAGAGGAAGGGGACAGCAGCACTGTCTGACCTTTGTTCGATTGTTGCAGCTCTTGTTGCCATTGCATTATTTGCTGTCTTTGCTTCAGTTCCTCTTGTTGCTGCTGTAATTGCAGTTCCAGGTCTCTCCTCTGCTCAAGCTCCTCTTCTTCTTTCTTTGTCACCTCTGCTTGCTCTCGCATCTTCCTCTCCACCTCCTCTTTATTCCTCTTTATTTCTTCTTCAGCTTCCTCCTTCTTCTTCTTCTGCTCCTCTTCTTCCCTCCTCTTCCTCTCCTGCTCTGCCTCCTCCAGTGGTCTGCTCTGTTGCTCCCTGCGCTGCTGCAGCTCCAGCAGCTGTCTCTGGTGCTGCTCCAGCCTGCGGAGCTGGGGGCTCAGCGCCTGCTGTCCGAGGCTCCTGGGTGGGAGGTCAGCACAGGTCAGCTTTGGTGGGGTGACCGCAGCGCTGTGAGGTTTGACGATGTCGCAGTAGGTTCTGGGGTATGCTGCGTGATCGCGGCGGTGAGGATGCGGTAGTGCAGTGAAGCCTGTGTGTGAGAGGAAGCGGGAAGGAAGATTACAGTAGCGTGAGGTTATAAAACAGGTCACAGGCAGTAGGACAGTGAGAGCAGTGCAGTGTAAGTACAAGCAGAAGGGTGTAGAGGGGAGGTGGTGGCCTTCAGAGGCTCATACTTGCTGAAGGAATTGTGAAAGCATTGTGAAGCCAAGCCCAAATGTTTGCTGGCAGCCTGACTGACCAGCATTATTTCTAGCTTTGAACTGAAGCAGTGACAGTGGGACATTGTTTAAAAGCAGTGCAGGAGTAACAGATACAGCCTGTGAAGTTTTCAGAGAGGTGGAGACATAGAATATGTGTAAAACCAGTGAACACACCAGAAAATAGTGACCCAAGGTGAGGTGACCGGGGGTGGCGGCTGGGGCGAGGGTAGGAAAATTTGTGCAGAGAGCAAATGTGCTTATTTAACGTGATTTTTTTTCTACATATAATATTAAAAAATAAATAAATAACACCCAGAAAATAAAGATTTTTTGTGCAAAAAAAAAAGCAGCCAACTTCCTGTATATGCAATCACTATCAACTATGATGAGAACATAAACAACCACAGAAAAGCTTACTGCAAGCTTAAACAGTCATCACCCATCAATGGAGTTTATAGTTAGTCAAACAGTGATACATGCAAAAGCTCTCCATGCATTTATAGACATCCAGCATCACAAGGAAACTGAAATAATAGCTTGGCTTTAGAAAGCTAGACATAATTCCACCCTAAGTACATCAAGTCATAGAGTCAAGCTATCTGGCTGACCCTGAACAAACCAATCCAAAGTAAAGTAATGAAAGTCAAGTCATTGTGCAACAGTGACATGCATAAGCATAAGTTAACATTAATACAGTGCTGTTGAACAGTGCAACAAGAATGCTTAAAAAAAGGTAGTAGAAAAGACTTAAAACGGCAACACACCCACAGTGGACTGGAGGGGAATTAAAGTAGCAGCAGACGGGGCAGGGCTGGGTTCTTGAGGCTGGACGATGAGATGTCAAACTTCTTTGCTGCTTGAGATGACCAAGTGTGAGCCATGAATGAGAAAGTCTGGTGGTGGGGATGATCGACTCATGGCAGATTCATTCCAGTTTCAGACCACTCAAGTCTTTGAGGTAGGGCACAAGTTCTGTTGTTTGTGTCCAGTTTTCACAGATGAGGTCACAACTTATTTATGAGTGTCTGTGTGAGTGTATGGCAAGAGTAAAGCAATGAGATGTATAGAGTCACTGGCAAAAGGGGTTTGTGAGACCTTGAAATGTATGCCAGCTGTGTTGGAAGATTTGTCTCACACACAGATCCATAGACCATAAGAATGCCTCCCAAGTGCCCATTTCAATAAAAGTGTACAGTGAGAGAGTATATCATGTTAAAAATCTAATCTTTATTTAAAGTCTTAAGGTTCATTACTCCAAAAGATAAACACAAGAGAAAAAGCTGGGTTACAATTTAAAGTGCGAGAAGAGGGGTGACTTGGGATATAAGGAAGATTGCCTGTATCATAAGGTAGGAGAGCCAAATCAAACAGGAATATACAATCAAAACTCATTTTCAGTTATCAGCTTTGTTCAGTAAAATATATTGGGATAAGTACATATGAAAACATGTAAAGCAGTTTATTCCACATTTCTTTTGTGATGCTTCATTTCTACTGAGCTGTAAACAGTCAAGTCAGATCCATGCCAGTTCAGGACAACCACATAATTCTGTGTTAAATAAAACAGAAACCAAAACCCAGACACGCTCACACATTAGGAGTAAATAGTAGTAGCTATTGCACATACAGGAATTTAAGCCATATACTCATAATCAATGTTATATCAGAGGGAAGTACCACTGCTGTCCTCTTATTTTATTTCTCCCCTTTCTTTGCTCTCTGTTTTGTTTGTTTTTTAAACTAACCCCCAAAGATTTCAGAACAAACAATAATGACGACGACGACAACAGTGAGATATTGTGGGAGGCTGGAACAGGGCTAGAGTGAGTTAGGGGACATTACTTGGGCTGTAAGGGAGATGATGAACTATACATTACCTGCAAAAGAGTTCTCAGTCTTTTCACAGATTGCAGAATAGTAGGGAGGCTGGATGTCATCTGGATTTTCCTCTGGTTGCTGCAAAGTGCTAGGAGTTGACAAAGGATCCAGGGCTTCCTCTGGCCCTGGCACTTCCTCCCTGACATGCTCAGCAGACTCCACTTCCTGCTTCCCACATTCGATGTACTGCTGCTCCGACAGGCATGGCTGGAGGTGAGGCTGCGGGTTCAGACAGGGATCCTTGGCCTCCTCAGGCAACTCCTCCAGGGAGAAGATGCCAGGGCTCTTGATGCAGCTCTCTCCTGTAGACTGGGCATTGGAGTTTGAAGCTGTGGTCATGGTGTCAAAGCCGTAAGATGCCAACGATGTAGCCGAAGGTGGGGTAGTGTCTTCACCTGCACCACCCTCCACCCCCTCCACCTCTGCCTCCTCTCCCTCTTCCACAGTGGATAGGCAGCGCTGGGCTGCAGGCTGGCTATCAAAGATTATGTTGCTGACCACTGGACACTCCAGGGAATCATCCAACTGAGCTTCTCCCTCAGTGTCGCTGGCCTCATCTTCTGTTACGGAGGATGAGGTGGGGTTGGAAGTGGGGGCTGTTGCAGGACCTCCCATAACCTCATCAGCAGGCAGAGTCACTGCTTCAGGCTCTTCTTCTCCCTCCCCGTCTCCTCTCTCCAAGTGGATGCCCATGTCCTGGTAGTCCAGGTCAGGCTTTGGGGACATCACCACCGCTTGCGCATCTTGAGGCTGGAACTTCCCATCTCGACTGTAGTCACCGAGTTCCTCAGGTGTGCTGGTCTCACTGCTCAAGGTGCTTGACAGAGACATTCCAGGAGCAGAGGGGGGAGCAGGGACCAGGGTCTGCATTGGGACTGTGCTGGACTGATCCATATACATTTGGGCCTCTAGATTTTGTGGCTCATCTTTCATAGAGGAATGATGGGGAACTTCTTGGTTTTCAGAAGCAAAAGGACCACAGCCTAGTTCTAGCCAGGCTTGGGCTAGTGCTGGGGTCTGAGTTGGGGTCTCAGACTCTGCTTGCCAGGGGTCTACCAAAGGACTTGCTGCAGCTGCTCCTGCCACCTGTGCAGGCTGGGAGACATGCTCAAGAGCCTGCTGTGGCTGAAGAAGTTCTGCCCAGGGATCAGCAAAGGGGTTTGGTTGGTCCCACTGAGCAGCAGGGGCAGAGGGCAGCAGAGGAGGAGGGGGTGGTGGCTGGGCCACTCTGTTCAAGTTGTCCAGCCTTTCATCCTCAGCAAAGTCATCCTCATCTGCATTCCCATAGCTTTCCAGCCCACTCTCTGTTACACCCTCACTAGCCATCTCCACATCTTCATCCTCCTCATCATCATCTACATCATTGTCATGCCTGGGTCTCTGTGGTTCATCTGCCCGCTCTGAGCCAACATCCATGTCACACACCCGATCATCATCATCATCTTCATCTTCGTCCTCATCAAAGTCATTAACTGGTATGTCAGGGACCTTCTCAAAGTCTGGTGAACCTGCTGAGGCTCCTTCCATGTCAATGGCTCCTTTGAGACTGCCATCTCCCAGATCATCCATGCTCTCTGTGCCCTCCAAGACACCAGGGGCACTCAATTCAGACGCACCCTGCTGACTGCCGCTTACCTCCTCAGAGTCCAGCTCAGAGAGCAAGGCGCCACCAGCCCTCCAAGCAGATCCTCCTATAGGTCCAGCTGACCCAGGACGAGACTCCTCTGTGGGCTGGGTGGTTCCACTCATTTCAGACACAGAAACCTGCTGGCTTCCCTCCCTCTCCTCTTCATCCTCCACCTCATTTAGATTGGTGGGAGGAACTATCTGAGTGATGGCATTTGTTGCTACTGGGAGGGCTTTAGATGTGGAGGGGGTTTGGTCCGTCAACAGGTAAACTGGTTCCTCAGATAGTTCAGGAGGGGAGGCCACTGGTGGTAATGTAGGCTCAGCTGTGGCAGGCGTCTGCTCCTGCGTTGTTAGTAAGGGAACACTACTTTCTAGCTCCCCCTGGGGTGGAGATGTATGTGGTAAGGCTGTCCTGACAGGGCTTTGTGGAGGAGAGGAAGTGGCTGCATGGTTCTGAGCAGTCTCTTGAGGTACCACCTCCAGTGTGGCATCCTGGGCCAAGACCGGAGCAGGGACCTCCTCTGGTGCAGTGGAAGCAAGGGATGATTCTTGTGCTGAGGACACCGTAGCTTCTAATTGTCTTTCTGCTAGCACAGTCGCAGCTGCTACCGCCGCACTAGCACAACTCTGTGCTCCTACAGCAGGAGTGGTAGTATTTGTAACCACTGTCTTCTTGGCTGCAGTGAAAGGCGTGACAGCCTGAGTTGGTTTAGTGCCCCGTTTGGTCTGAGGAGTGGTGCTATTTGCAGGTTTGTTGGCTGGAGACGCAGGTGGAGTTCGACCAAGAGGCAGTTTGTTATGGGCAGGGAGCTGAACAGCAGTTATAGGTTTCTTTGAGGGAGTAGATTTCACAGGCTGTTGACTTTTGGACTGTGACACCTTTGTGTCAGCTGTCTTTGCTGTTGTGGACCATTTGGAGGCAGAGTTGATCCTTATGGTGGCGGTGGGTTTAGAGGCTTCGGGTTTTCTGGTAGCAGCAGATGTTGTAGGTGTTGTAGGTTTCTTAGCTGCTGCAGCAGAAGGTGGTCGACTGACATCTGGTGCAAAGAGAAAAATAACAAACTCATTCAACTCACCAAATCTTATTTTCAATGACAAAACATTTTTTATTTTGTGAATTACTCATGTTAGCTGAGCATTTTTAGTTCAGACTAAAAAAAATACACTGAATTTAACAATATTTGGGATAGCTTAACATCAGAGATTAAGTCAGCCACTGCGCGCTAAATTATTAAAGACATGTTAGGTCGACAACTTGAAACTGTCCGTCCAAAGCCATCAAATGTGTTTATGCAATTCAAATGCAAATGGAGCATTGCTTTAGAAGTGTGTGCCCTAATGAGAACAAGGTATAACTTCTAACCTTTCTTAGCAGCAACAGTTTTGGGAGGCTGTGCTGCTGTGGTCCTGCCAGTAGAGGATGCTGTAGTAACTCTAGAAGCAGCTGTTTTAGCAGCTGCAGTGGTGGAGGGCTTGACTGCAGCTGTGGTAGGCCTGGCTGTCGTGGATGCAGGTCGAGATGTTGAGGGACCTGTTACAGGCCTGAAGAACAGAAAGAAAGGCATGATCACATGGCATACAAACACTGAGGAAAAACAAATTACAACAAAAACAAGTGGTAAGATCTTAATTTTTTTTAGTGTATTGACTTTGTTGAAAAAGATCCAATCATGAAATTTGGCACTCTGTCTGTGCATGCATCTACAAGCACAAATAAATGACCTGTCCTAATGTAAACCACAAAAGCAATTTCACCAGTGGGAACCCATTAACACACCACCATCCATCTAGAGTCACAATGAAATGCCTCCATTTTCCAATCATTTCCAAGTAGTGAGGATGGGGAGTAATGAGAAGGAGGATGGCAAAAATGATGGAGAGGGAAAGTAGAGCTTGAACAGAACAAGAACGACAAAGAAAACAGATAATGCAGAGTTTGAAGAGATGACAAGTGAGGCAACAAACAGGAGCAGAGGGGGAAAGAGTTGTGGGAGCTGAGAGTATCGAATGGAAAAACGAATGGTGAACAGAATGAAACAAGACAATAGGATACCACAGGAGAGTGAATGTGAGAAGAGTTAGAAAACAGAGGACAGCAAAAAAAAATATGGTTCAAAAGAGGAGGAAAAGGAGATAAAAGCTAAAAACACATATGGCAAGTAGTGATGCACTGATTACATTTTTTCCATTCCAATCTGATTCCAATACCTGAATCTGGATATGTTCATGTAATCCATAGGCTAGGTCCTAAAATTCTGGTTTTGCTTTAAGAACCTTGTTTCTCATGTTGTGGTTTGCCATCTTGAGGTTAGCCCAGTCTTTGAGTGTGAAAGCTTTACCGAGCTTCTTCCAGGCTCAGTTTCATGTCAGGTGTGACCCAGGGTTTGGAGTTTGGACAGCTCTTCATTGTTTTGACTGCTATAGTGGTATTTATGCAGAAATTGATATAGTCGGGAGTGACAGTGACCCCTGTTATTCAAGTCTCTGTCAAAGATGTCCCAGTTAGAGTACGCCAGGGAACCTTGGAGTTGTGTGATGGCATCCTCTGACTACTGTGGGGCACTGTACAATTGTGGCTTGCGACGTTCCTATTTGAACATTACTGTGATGTTAATAAAGTTTAAAAATGAAAAAAATAAAAAAATGTCTCAGTGGTGGGTATGAACAAACATGGAACACATCCGAAATGTTACCAGAGCACAAATCCAAGAGGTTTTCCTTTCTGCAAGGAATGCCCACACTGTCCTCTGTTGAGATGATGGAACTTAGCCTTTATAGCGTCCGCAGCCAAAGATGCAAAGACACATCAGCATCTCCTGAGAGATAGCCTGCGTTGCATTATAAGCGACAGCCCTCATTTCCCATAATGCCTGGCACTGGACTGAGTATTTAAGTTTGCTGTTTTATGTTCCAAAATTCAACTATTCAGCTTTTTTGTTAGTGTTTGTAATGTGTCTGGTTTTACTACTGTATTTTGGAGTTGTTATCCCCTGCGTTGAAAATCAATGAAATGGCTGACTTGGCTGAGAGCTGCTTCCAGTCAGTCATTACAAGGTGCTTGCCGCAATATTTGAAATTCATAAAATCATCTGACTAAAAAATCTGGATCGTTATGCGGATCGGTGAGGTTAGCCCGCTATCCGATGAGTGAATTTCATCAGTATTGACACCTGATACTGATATCGGATTAGATCGCCCCCAACTTCAACGGCAAGTGGCAGAGAAGGGAAGATGTCAGTCTTAAAACCAATCCTGTATTCAGGTCCTGGTCTACTCCTCAGTCTGGAGGAGTTCTTATGTGACACTGCACTAATCCACTCAATCACTGCACCTGCAGCTACAACAAGTCAAAACTTGCCCCACCCTCTCTTCTTCCATTAGGCTCCCCTCACAGACAAGTGAAAGGACTCTGAGTGCAGTCTGGCCTTAGCACAGACACACTGTGGACTGCAGTCCACAACAGCTACAGTGAAATTGATATTATGTTGGTTCATCTGAAGCCATCTTCATGTCAAAACTAGACGGTGGAAGAGGAACAATTCTGCTTCTTTGACACTAAACATGAGGTTTTTAAAGAGTTCTTGAATCAGCAGCACTAAAGTTCTACAGGAGGCCTACAATTTAGACCCAACCAATCCCTTTGTCTTTAACACCAACCCAAACCTACAAACAAAGTCAGTCGGTTAACTGAGCGCGCCGTCAGGTGCTGTACTAGCCCTCTTTTCTACACTTAAACCCTCTTGTGCAAAAACAATGCAAAACCTCTGCACTACAAATAATCTGTTTGACATCTGTTTTGAATAAAACAAGTTCACTTTCACAACATGAGCTGCATAATCAAATACATAATTGCCTTTAGGAACTGCATGACACTAACACCAATTAAAAAATGCCCATTCTGTCTTCTCTTGGACTTGGCCAGCTAATAAAGTTGATCATGCACACAAAGATATACTGACTTTGATGGTTTCCAGCATTGTAGCATGCCTGCACACAGATGCCACTCCCATTACAATAACCATTACAATGACTATTTGCTTCCCCAAGATCAGACAGCCACTGCACAGACATGGACTCATAGGGATATGGTAATAGGTAACCGTTACACTTGGGTTCTAATGTGACTTTCGGCCCAAAGACTGGAAAGTGTGTCAGACACTGTGATGAAGTCAGCCCTGAGTGAGTGTTGGGTAATGATGAACAAGAGAAGAAAAATAAACAAGCAGAAATATAGGACAGAGGCGCATGTCTGAACTTTTGTGAAGGAAAACCAACAAAATTGGGGAAAGGTAGGAAAAAGGTGCATTAATTGAGGCTGTCATATCCAATCCTGCATACATGCAAAATATGAATAGATAGAACCACTCAATTATAGCAGGAATCAAGACAGGCAAAATTGAGAGAATGAGTTTCTCTGACGGAAAAGTGAGCCTGAAAGACAGAAATGAAGGTAAGAGTTAAGGGGTGGAATACAGAGGGTAATGGGAGGTCACAGACACAATATAACCCCCCCACATTGTTTTTATGATGAGTCATAACTCATAGTGGTTTGATCGAGAGGGACAGCACAGAGAGAAACTGACAGACTTACAAATGTCTGTACTCCACACACCCACTGCCTGTGGGCGGTGGCTGGTGATTCTGTTGTTGGTGTATTAGTATGGATTACATTTCCTGCCAACACAGGGTTGAAATCAATACAAATCACAGTCCAAAGAGAGGATGAGAGCCACCTCACAGCCATCTAGAGGATTTTAATGACCAAACACGAGGTCTTCTTAAGGCCAAAGGTCAGCACAAGGACAAGTCACTAAATACAATTTATGGCTTGCTTTGTAGTTAATATTCACAAATGTCTATGACACATGCAATAAATACACCCACAGTATTTACATTCTGAGCAGCTGACACATCTGTTGACCAAAAATCAAAGTGTAAACATGAGCCAATGGGGCACTGTTGAAGCAACACCTACTCCATCTTGTTGCCTCTAAAAACACAGCTGGGGAGCTAGACTCCATCAAAATTCCAGCTCCTATAGATTAAACTATTCTGTTTTAATCAAGCCAAAGAGAAAGACGAGGGCTTGGCATGGTGGTACACTTTATTACTGTTGCAGTAAGCTCTTTTTACCAATAAAATGCAATTAAGTACACATTCTTCTGTCCTCACCCTTTTCCCCCTCATCACTTGAAGGGCCCCCTACCCCTCAAGACAACAAATGGAAATGCAGCACCCCAACAATACCTTGTTTGGCTTGTAGGCTGTCCAAAACCAGCTGCTTTACTCCTTCCCGAGAGTAGCACACATTCCAAGGGTTTGGGTTATCTCCTTGACAATAAAGAGTGGAGGCCTGAATCAGGTCAGTGGAGAGTTTAGATGAAGTGTTGCAGCCTAGCAATAGCATGGCAGACAGTGTTGGCTCTTAGGCCCTGGGCACACACTGTCACTGTGATAATGCCATAGGCCTTTTCTGTTTGGGCAGCAGTCCTGCTGCCTGGCAAGACTACTGGGCAGAAACGATAGTTTTATCTCCAATGGAACCACACGAAACAAATCAAGAGATGGGACAAGGAGAGAAACAGACCCAATGACAGGATAAAAGAGGAAAACCAAGCGAGTCTTCTAAGACCAAAGCAATGATTGTGGTTTAATTGTGATCAATTATCCTTTACAGCCAACTAATTTTTTTGTTTTTTCAATAATGAGAGAAAATTCTGTATCTAAGAGACCAACAAGTCCTGTTCACCAGTAATTCTGTCTATTCCTCATGGTGACCCTTTGAATATTAATCTCAGAGATTTTTCACCAATATGAATGCATTTTCACTCCCTTTCTCATGTTACACAACTACACTATGAAATTTTAAGTCTCTGTAATGCAGCTAAATGATTAATGAGTTAGAAATAATGAGGTCAACTACATGGACGATGAACTGTAAGGTAAAGAGATTCTAGCCAAATGCCCAGCACTGTACACGCACAGACGGCGGAAAAAAAGGGACGAGGGCGAGGAGAAGGGTGACTGAAAGAGGGGGTGAGGTGGACAAAGACTGATTGCTCAGTCAGAGCAAGGACAGCTTAAACCATTACTGGAGGACAACAGAGCTAAGTAGGTACCAGCATTTTAAAACATTTGGCCTCTACTCCATTTATCAACGGATCCTATCAACCACAGGGACAGACATCCTCCTGTCATTCAGATGGATTGTGTGTTTACACATGTATGTGTTTCTTAGTTACAATATCAACACACAGCTGAAACAGCCCTGCCACATGACTGTGTGCAATAAAAGTGTTCACCAAGGATCCAGCATTTTCCTGCCTTTTCTATTGTGTCCTTCCAGCAAGCTCGTTCCCACCTTCCCTAAGCACAAATCCTGTTTCCAGGGGCTCACAGTTGAACATAATCACCAAATCACATTCGCCCTTCACAAATGAGGCTCTGGTAAAAGTAAAATCATTTTTTAAAAACCCAATATGTTGTCATTCCTCCCTTTGGCCTAATTAACATTAATACTTCATGAAAGAGGCTGGTCTTTCATTTGCCATAGGCAGTGTGCTACTACACTTTCCGTGGCAGGTTGACCTTATTGTGTGTGCTGTTTGCTTCACTCAGTCTACATGAAAGAGATTTACCTGCAGATACTTTACTTGGAAAATGTTATTGAGTGTTCTTGTGTGACAGTTTGGGCAACAATTGCTACTGCTGTCTCAGCAACATGAGAAACAATATGGTAGGGTGGGATCTGTAAGAAAGCAGCAGTAAAATTACCAGGAGGAGGCTTTGCAGCCTTCGTGTTACAGCTAAATAATCTCACTGGGTAGTACTGCCAAGTCCTTTAGCAACATTAAATTCTGTTGCATGTGTTTCTAGAGATCATCGTTTCTTAAAGTCCAGACCTTGGTCCTCATCTGGACCACACCGAAAATCAATCAGGACCCAGCCTATAAGTGATTGTCAAATGGCGGCCCGGGGGCCACATCCGTACTGCAGAATATTAATGGATTCAAAGAATGTGCGCATCGAACATTACTCACCACTGGAAGAGGCCCAACCCATCCAGAGAGAGACTGTTGGTTACCTTATCAACCTCTTGCAATGAGCCAATGAGTCTGTAAATCATAGCTGACCCATTCCACAGGATTTCAATTATTCTGTAACTCCATCCTCTCTACTTTGTGGACCCACCATCAAACCACTCTTCTCCCTGGCTGGCCATTCACTGGAGCTGTCAGCAGTGCACTGGCCGGACTACTGGAGGTAACTCGGGAGCTGTCTGAGAATCACTAGGCTTCTCTATCTCACACAGGAGGTGATTGAGGCACAAACTGAGGGTTTTCATTTCCTTCCTGGGATCCCAAAGACAGTTTTTTGTTGAGATAAGGACTCATTCATTGGTAGTTAAACTGCAGGTTTTGTATTGAGCACTGACTGTCTCCTCGGCAGAGGTCTTACAGCATTTTCTAGTTAATTATCTAGTTATTATCTATTGTCCATTTTTTTAAGAGACTGTTACCTTAATATAGGCTCAATTTTGTAAGAAAGTGAAAATACTAAACAATAAGAGGATTAACTAAACCTGACTGTCTTTTTTGAATGTATCGCCCTCACAGTATCTGCCAGGAAAGATTTTGGCCCTTGGACAAATGCAGTTGAGACCCCTGCCATACCTTGTGTTACGAATAGGCTACGATATGTTATGAAGAGTAAGTCATGTATTATGAAATACATTTTCTATTGATCAACAAATTTTTAGTAACCTTGAATAACAATTTATTGCGATGGCTGTGGCTCAGGAGGTAGAGCGGTCATCTGCCGGGAGGTCGGTGGTTTGATCCCTGGCCTTGGCCGTCCACATGCCGAAGTATCCTAGGGCAAGATACTGAACCCCAAAACTGACCCTGATGCAGTGCCATCGGTGTGTGAATTCATATGTACGTCGCTTTGGATAAAAGCGTCTGCCAAATGGCTAATTGTAATTGTAACTGATTATGCAGTGTAGCTGGAGATCACTTACAGCGATCCTGTGTCCAGATGAATGTGGTTTTAATTGCTCCAACTGCTGGAGAGTGTTGTGAGTTGCTGCTGTCGAGTTTTCACGTTTATGTAACACCTGAAAATATACTATCAGTTCACAGATACAGAATGCGTCTCATTTTCCCTGGTGCACAATTTCTACAACTAGTGTAAATGTAGTCAGTTTTTGAGTCAGAAAGGGATTGAGCCGTGTCTGCCTCAGTTTCACGCTGGCCCGATCAAAAGAGACATTACATGAATTAATTGAAAAATAAAAATCAGATGTGGATCTTTGAGTGGTAAGTTTCAGTGGTAACACCTGCTATAGATTATTAGTGCTATCATGATCAATGCAAACCCAGGCTCCAGCTGGGAGAAGTTGGCTGGTGTTACAGCACAAACAGCAGTACTGACTGAAAAGCACACCACTACCAGTGTGGCTACACAAAGGATAAACACAACACTGACTTTGCCATCACACGCAGGTGGCATGAAATGCAACACGCATTATCTGACACAAGGGCAGACACCTGCTGCTGTTCTCCTGTTCTCCTCTCTGTGTCTCAAGCCGAGAGTCAAGAGTCTGATGTCACTTCCTTGGCAACAACCCAGGCAAAAGTCACATAAGGATGATAAGCTACTGTAATTAGGCTCCTAACACTTGAAATGACTCATCTGATTAATTCAGTGGATGAGCTTCTCCATGTACTCATCCTTCCACACACGTTATAGAATATCCGGAATAACCACTCCTTGCGTGACCCCCCCAATCACCCAAATCTACATGGCGCGCCAGTATTAAACATTACATAAAACTGATCATGGTCACTCTTGAAACAACACAGAAAACAATCAGAATCCTCCTGACAATGGTTACATTGTCTGGTCCGAAAAGATTAATTGATTAAATGATTCATCAAGCAAAGACTACAGCTGCTCTTTGGTTCTAGCTTCTCCATTGTGCAGATTTACTTCTTTTACTTTTTACTAGTTGGGAATATTTTGTCTGACCAGTACTTGAAAAAAGATATTCACTCATCTTGGAAGCTAATGTGGGACGAGCATTTAAAGAAATATCTTAACATTTTCTGACATTTTAAAGACAAGAAGTGGAAAGATGTTGGATTGGTGTATTATGAATTTGACTCTCTTAACATTAGAGACGGATCACTTCATTTACACAAATGCCTAGTGCATTAATAAAGCTCAAAACCTGGAATCATGTATGTTTTGTAGTTACTGCTCTGGCTACCAGCTCATAATTCCTTTTGGCAACAGAATACAAAAGCCTGTATTTCATTGGGATAGCTTGTATTTCTTTCAAGTAAAAAGTATTTTCTGAGAAAAGCTTTCTACTTGAAATGGTAGTAAATGACAGGGTCAACTATTAAATTCTACAACTGCCAAAATGGACTTCAGAGAACTTGAGAGCAGCTCCTTCAGCAAGTTTAGTCCAGCCATAGTACCCTCTATCCAAACCTCAGTTCAGTATGAGAGGGATTATGATCTGAGTCAATAGCTCTCTGCCCTGGGGAGGTGGGGCCAGTTTCAGCTAGGGGGTCTGTTTGGGACAAAGCGGTTGTTCTTCAGTATCGCTGCCTCTGTTAAGGCCCTCTGTCTCAGGTTATTACTGCTAACATGACTCACTCTCTTGAAGCGAAATCTGACTCAATAATCGCCCAAAGACCACAATGGACATCGTTTTCCACGGCTCTCTTTCAGGGCATCAAGACAAATAAAGTCGCCTTCTCATCCAGATTGTAAGGTGACTACAAAGTTTCGATCTCAGAGAGGGAGTAATGTGTGTGAATAACAGACATGACACCATGCGAAACAGAGAAAAAAAAAAGTAGAATGTTATTGCCAGGAAAATAAAGGAGTTTCCCTACTGAGAAGCTAATTCAATTGTCTCTGAGAGCTCCGTGGACACAGCATCATTGGCTGGTTATATTACGTAATCAACTGCTTTCTGTTTGTGTTATACATGCATACCTGGTGGTCTTTGAAACAGCAGCAGCAGCGCCAGCTTTTGTTGTGGTCGAAGTGCTGGGTTTAGGAGCAATGTATGCTGCTGGTCTGCTGGTAGAAACTACAAAAAAATTAAACATGAAAAGCAAGAGAAAAAGGGTGTTTATAGCATAGGTTATCCAATACAGCAGAGAAGTTGCATGAAATATTTTTTGACAAAATATTAAATATTATTTCATTTCCATTCAGTTTTAATTTCTCATTCAGACTTACCAGTGGTTTTGGGTCTAGCTACATTAACAGTCTCAGCACCTGGTCTCTTCTTAGCAGTGCCATTCACTGTTGTTGGTTTGGTACCATTTGTTACTGTAGCAGCAGCAACAGAGGTAGTCCTGGCCGGTCCAACAGGCTTCTTATCAGGCACTCTAGTTGGGTTCTTGACCGCGGAGGAAACGGCTGCTACACCTACTGGTCTTTTAGGTACAGTACCCGCTGATGATGATTTTGCAGCTGCTGTTGTTGTTGTTGCTGTTTTCTTGACTGCAGCTGCTGAAGATCTGATATCATTCACTGTGCGGTGAGCGGCAGCACCTGGCCGTGAGATGGACCCTGAGGCCCCTGCAGAATTGACTGTGGGCTGTGTTTTACTTGCAACAGCTTTCGGTTTGATTTTTGCTGCCACTGGCTTGACATTGGCCTTAGGAACAGCCCCGGGTGCTGCATTATTTGCGATTTCTTCTGGTTGCGATGGGGCTTGCTCCGGGATGTTCTCCTGCGATGTGGTGGGCTCTGCTACACCTGCTGCACCTTCAGTGGGCTCAGTGGTTTCCATGGTAACCCCATCCGGTTTCATTCCCTCCTCCTAAGGTATGGCTGCCGAGGCTCCTGCTGTTACCAACAAGGTCCAGGGTCTCACGCTTATCTCGAGTGGCCAGATCCTCTCACACGTCAATGTCCTATAGAGGAGGAATAAAGCAAGGATCACAAGGATGTTGACAATTTTCTTTTACTACACACCTCTTAGAAAGTGGATTGCACCACGATGCACTATTCATAAAGTCATGA
Organism: Chaetodon trifasciatus; assembly: GCA_037975065.1. NCBI lineage: Eukaryota > Metazoa > Chordata > Actinopteri > Chaetodontiformes > Chaetodontidae > Chaetodon > Chaetodon trifasciatus. The sequence continues at coordinate 510,966 of JBBMOE010000081.1, forward strand.
AAAACACACACTGTTAGCCAAAGGAAATGCCATTTCTGGTAAGGGGCCTCCAAGGACTTTGGGGGAGCCTGAAAAAGAGGAAGTGAGCAGTTGGAGATGCCAAAAAGTCACTCTTCTCCACAGTGACCAGTCTACTCATCTAATGTGCTGACCATGATAATAATGCCTCAAAATGCCTGTGGCACCAAAATAAACTTTGCTATTCACTATTAAAATACCACAATAAAAGGATCCCTGGATTGGTTCAACTGTGTATTTTATGGGACAGAAACATAAAAAACTGATGACTTGTGACTGCTCTCCAAATGGCTTCAGGCATCTTGAAACTGAAAGGGAAAAAGCTGTGGTTTGGAGTGCTGAAAGCCAAGAGAGGCTTCACAATCTCCTGACATGACACACAGGCCACAGAGGAGGAGGAGAGGGAGGAGGTGGAAAACAAGCTCCAAGTGGCCCATTTGTTGGCCATTGTCTTCCTCTGTGTTGAGCAGATGCAGATGGTAACAGTCATGTCATTCTATGATTGCTAACAGATTTATGTCCTGGGAGATTCCTTACTTGACAGCACTAGTGGAAAACTTGAAATGAATATCATATAATATCGTATAAGAAGCTGTGGTGAGGAACAGGAGAGGATGAAGTGGAAGGGCGACGTGGAGGATGTATATTAGTCGCGTCTTGAAGTCATTAACCTCAGTCAAGTTTTCCCTTGCTCTTGGACAGATCTGTTCCCAGATCCGTTGTGGGTTTATTTCCCCCCCAGTCATCCGCTCCATCCACACACACCCACTCCTTTGCCCCTCTGACCACAGTAGCTTAGCTTCTCCCTACCCCCTCCTCATTACTCCCCTCTTGGTGCTTGTTCCTCTGTCTCCTCCTTGGTCACATCCTCCCTCCCCTCCCCCCACTGTTAATAGATGTGCTTCCAGTAAATTGCTACACATATGGTCTAGCCAGTAGAAGATTTGTTTGGTCCTGGAAACAATCTTTGCAAGAGAAGGATTGAAGGAGAAATGAAAAAAGACTGTAATGGCTAGAAAAAGAGCAAAGACCTATGAGAACATGACAAGTAATGGAACAAAACAAAAGCTTTAAATGGAGAGTGAAAGAGATTCATTAAGCTGAAGTAACACAAGGCACACAAACACATGTCAGCATGTTAGAATTACTACAAGGTAAGAAAGAGTAAAAATACAAATGGACAAAGCATGAGAGCAATTCAGGGAGCAAAGTCTGCAATATCAGTACAAAATAATAAGGTGGTCATTGCCATAGATGGTTTATGATATGCAAGACATTAAGTCAGACAACTAAAAACATCTTGGAAAATCAACAAGTTCCAATGAGTGAAAGTTTCCACAGACATGAGACTTGTACAGCCTCACAGTGCAGAATAATAATCGACTACAAGGTTTTGCCTTTAGGCTCGATAAAGCATCTGTATTCATCTCCAACTGACAAAATTTTCAAGAGACATTTTAGAATAAAGTCTTTTGGAGAATCAGCCCTCACTCTTGTCGAAAGGTCAGAAAACATTTGTCTTCCTGCATTAACATCTGAAGTAACATGATACTAGGGCACCAATAGTGACAATGGACCAATTGTTGCCAATACTAGAATAACTTGTTTGGCCAGTTAAGCATTGATATCTATTGAATACACCTCCCCGCAGACGCTACACAGCCATGGAGAACTTAACAGCTGGACTCAGTGGTTGCCTTACAATAGTTTTCACTCCTGCTGCCTTCTCTCGCCTTTCTGCTTATCCTCTGGTCTCTGTGGTTACAAATATCACACAGAAAGGAAGCAGAGTAGGGGGGAGCAACCTGACGACCAACACAATGTTTGGATTGTTCCTTCTTTGGGAAAACATTATGCCTTAAGTGAGGGTCAATTAGCTAATGTGCAGAGCCTCTCTGAGACACTGTTGTGAAAATCAAATCCATTATCATCACGCAATCCAATATAAATGGAAAGATTTTCACACCATTAGCAAATTAGGAACCATACAAAAAAAGTCCAAATTAGGAAAAAAAAAATCTGACAGAGGAGTGAGACAGAGAGTTTGACTGCTAGCATGGCATAGTTTTGCCAGTCCAGCTACTAATGCCAGGGGCTTAGCAGATAGCAGAATGAATCACATTCCCGATGTGATGACCCCCTTCTAGGCAAGTACAGGCATCATCTCTAACCAGCTGACATGATGTGACGCAGCACTGACAGGAAGTGAATGGATCATTAAAATCCCATCCACACATGCACGCAAGTGATGTTTTACTCAATGACAGTGAGACTGCTCCATTACAGTGGTGCTTGCTTTCATATCCATTAGAACACACTAATAAGATTTATTTATTCTTCAAGATGTTGACGCCTAGTTGGAAACATGTTATGTCAAAAACAATGACTGCACAACAATACCAGCAGCATTTTTAAAATGGTCCAGATCAACAGCCTCATGCATTTTGATGAAATACAACAAATCCTCTGTTGTCTGCCATTCTCGTTGTCCACATTTGCATGACAAATCCTACTTCACTGAAGATTTAAAACCATATTCAGGGCACAGCATGCCTTCTTTCTGGCCGGCTCCACATGACTAATATCAGAATTAGCTCAATAACCCTGGTGACAATTACAGTGTGCTGCAAGTATTGTGATGAAGAAGGCCCAAGAGCAAAACTGCAGCAATACTGTTGTAATGTTTAGCCCAAGCAGAAGAAAAGTGTGTTTATTAATGCAGCCATCACTTTGTAAGATTGTTAGTGGGAGGTTGTCTCAAAAGAGAAAGAACTCTGTGGTGTTTACATTCCACTTTCTCTAATAAAGAAATATGGCCTTGTGTGTCAATAAATCGTACTCTTGACCTCTGTCTTGAGGCAGTTTAATTACATCTGTCGTACCCCATCTCTCCGTCTCTTGCTCTACATGTCCAGACATTAGAAGTAGTGCCTGACAAAATGGGTCACTTTTAATACTGTGTCTAATATAAGCAGAGAGGGATTTAGCTGTGTTGGGAGCATGGCAGGGGTTTGGGGGTTGGGGGGGTATTGCTTTTAGTCATTGTTCAAAGATAAATATTATGTTCATACAGCTCCTCAAATGTGATGATGCACCTTTTCTTTGTCCTAAGTATATAGAAAACCTTGGGGTTTTAGACTGTTGGCTGGACAAAGATTTGTCTGTGACAGTATTTTCCACAGTTTTCTGACATTTAATAGAGCAAATACATTGATGTTTATCAAAAAAAAAATGCAGGCCTAGTTTGCATATTAAAACTAGCTGATGTTGAGTTTCTACTTTAAGATTCATGTCAATGGTGTATCTGCTCCAAGATGATTAATGGTAGACAGTGCACGCCAAATGCAGCAATGATATCGAGAGTACATCTGACCCATCCACATTCCAGCTCTGCTGACTTCCTCAAGACTCCTCTGGGCTACACAGTGACAGCTGGCTCTGTGTGTGTGTGTGTGTGTGTGTGTGTGTGTGTGTGTGTGTGTGTGTGTGTGTGTGTGTGTGTGTGATAAGCATGTGTGTTACTGAATAGGGAATGAAATGGTCAGAGGGAGCCCACTGAATGTGTGCGTGTTGCATGTACCTGCATCAGATAGAGCCGTGTGACTGAGTAAAGAATGCGTAGGATGAAAGTGTGCATGAATGTAATTTGCAAAAATTCACACACATGCAGATGGAAAAAAAAAAGTTAAAACTGGAATTCAGTGGCCCGCCACTTCCTGCATTCTTTCAATTCCACAGTTGATTCATCTCTACATTCTTAAACTGCTCCTTCTTAAGACATTTAAAGCTACAGCTGGCCTGGCGGACGTGACAACAGCTGCAGGTCTGGGAGTATTCAGCAGACAGTGTAAGTGGAGTGGAGAAAGACAGTGTTTACAAATGAGATATGAAACCCCTCTGTCCGTTTGTTCATTAACTTTCCTCTGGTGTGTGTCCGAGGAATAAGCATGTACACAGGAAGAAACACAGGCAGTATTGTGTGTGTGTGTGTGTGTGTGTGAGTGAGTGNACACAGGAAGAAACACAGGCAGTATTGTGTGTGTGTGTGTGTGTGTGAGTGAGAGAGAGAGAGAGTGTGTGCATGCGCAAAACTGTATAAGTGCAGTGGAATAACAAGCAAAACAAGACGTTTAATCTTGTTTGGGAAAGGAAGGGGTTTTCCTAACACAGAGTTCAAGGTTCTGTCTAAGAGGAACAAAGAACAGACCAGATGCAGGGAAACGGCTCACTTCCACTCCAATCTTTGTCTACTATGAGTACTGCAATCTTAAAAACCCCCTCTAGAGAAAATCCAGTTTGTAACCATGTTAATATGTCCATATGGTGTTTTTTTACATGCTACAAGACATATCATGAGCGAGCATTTACATCATGGAACTGCAGAGGACCAATGATGTCTCACACACACAGATTCAGACAGCCAGGGTTTCATACATGACACCATACAGCTACGGAACCAATCCCATCTACTCACTAGGGATGAAAAAGGACTATCACAGGAGAAGGGGGTGTAGTTATACATCAGTTCGACACAAAGGCAGACATGTTCCCTTTTCGGTTGCAAAGTTACAAAAGGACAATTCATTCATTGTCCTGGGCACACAGAGAGTCCAAGAGAACATGTTGGTGAGTTTATTTTTCTTTCCAAACGCAGTGTGCTAGATAATGTTAGCCAATGTTAGTCTGCCATGTTACATGATGATTCATATCAAATGCCGATAGGACATTTTATATGGCTTAGGGGTGCTGACAAAGAAAGTTATGGCAAACATTACTCAAAATAGTTTGTCAGATAGCTAAGCTGCTGATTAGGTTTGGTGTTTGATAGGCAGAATGTGTTGCCTACAGACCAGTAAAGGAAAGAAATACACCTGTAGTTGGCATGGCTGGATTGGACAGACTAGATGCCTATTGCTGCCCTTTACTGTTTTGTTATTTATGTTCCCTTTGACGATTATTTATCTATAGTCCAATAATACTTTTTAATACTGGTAGCAGTATTGAAAATTTTTAACCAGGCCAAAAGAAATGTAAGGCTGTGTGTGTAAAACTCTGCCTCTCCATCTGACCATACAAGGCAGTGGTGCTCTTTCTGCTGTATCACAACGTGAGTGTTAAATTAACACAAATACAGAATGACAGAGAGGGAGAGAGAAAGAAGAGAAATTTAATCTGCTGCTGGAACATGCACACACACACTTAAACATTTCAAAGCAAGCTGACAGGAGAGGCAGAGTGTATATGAGTCAAGGGTTTGAACATACCGCTCTACAGAGCAGACTGCTGAGTAGCTGCCTCCATCTCTGGACACCAAGAGTCTTTGCAGCTCTCTCTCTCACTTTGACACACAAACACAGTTCATCTTAAGTCCTTACTGGGTGTTTCACCAACAAAGCCAAGAAAAAGGGCATTTGGTATCTATATCTTATTCCTCTCTTGAATAAGTGTGACTTGTTGACATGAAAACTATCCTGACTTTGTTGCATTTTGTGTCAGCTTGACCTATCAACGAAATCAACAAAAGTGAAGTTGTGTGGCTGTGCCCACTTGGTGCCGGTGCACTTGTCCTGAAAGACTTCAATATTCCAGACAAATAGGAGGAATTCAAGTCACATCATCTGATTATGGTGTTCAAGTGACCAATGGAGACCAATTTTTTTCAGTATGGACGAAGGTGCGGTAGCTGGCAGCCACAAAACGGTAATCCCTGCAGGAATTTGCACACCATCAATGTACGTCCACTTGAAGTGTTTGTTTTTGCTACTGACAGGATCAGATCATTATTATGCGTATCGGATAATACTATGGAAAGGATCCCCACATAGATATACCTTTTCGTTAAAGAGTAAGATCTGTTTTATTCAACCAGAAACAACCGTTACATCGCTCTTACCAAGGCCACTAGACTCCATTCACAGAAATAGTCATTTTACTCAGATGGGATTAAAATCTGTTCTCCTAGCTACAAGACCAGACAGCAATCTGTCAAACCACTTTATGTAGGTTTTTATTGACATTTCTCAGCCTTGATCAACAAGAAAGGATAGAGATAACTGATGTGGGCAAAATAGACAAGTCTGTCTTTGTGCTTAAAGCTCACTGTTTGAAATACAATAAAATGATTGTGACTGTTGCACCAGGTTAGAAAAACCAATAAATATCAAGTTAATGAAGGACGATGCAGCTTCACAGATACCATCAACACAGTCATTGGATCATAGACTTTTATCACGGTGTAATGCTGACTGTGAAGAGCACAGACTTATTCAAATGGAAATTCCTTATATCTATGAAAACTCTGTCATCCGGGTCATAGGTTATCTAGAAGTAGTAAGACAAAGGCAAATGAACCTGCAGTTTTGAATGGAAGCTGTTTATTACTCAGCCAAGAAGAGTAATACATTCAGAATCGATTTCTTGTTCTGGTTTTGAGCTTTCTTCTCTTTCTCTTAGGGATGCTAAGTTAGCAACACAACACAACACAACACAACACAACACAACACAACACAGTGAGGGAGGAGGGAGTGAGTAAGGGGATATTAGCATTCCTTCTCACAGTCTCTAAAATGATGTCTCACTAAAACAAAACCATAGACGGTGTGTACACCCCATCTATCTAGTAAAGATCACACAACAGCTCCTCCAAATGCAAACTTATGTCACTCGTGGAGGGACAGTGAGAGTAACTGCAAGCCCTGGCACTGGTTTCTCTTTCAGAGAATTCTGAACTACACCTTGTTACTGTATTACAAGTGACCTGGCACAAGTCTATGTGGTTTGACCCAAATCTTACCATTCTGAATTTAGTTACAGTAAATGCAAAACTAAAAACGAGTAATGGCACGCACGTTTTATCAGCACAAATCTGTCACACTTAAGTAATGAAAATGAAACAGTGAAATCGCTTTAAGAATAACCACTGTCCAAAACAATTGGCACAATACCAACATATGAGAAAAACATCCCCTGAAACACACAACTACCATATATAACCTGCTTTCCATGGATGTATATTGGATTGTTTGCTTTAGTTCCGATACCACAGGAGTGATGCGTCGCATTACACTAAAAAGAAAAAGAAGCACTGCAACCTTAATGATCTGTTTCAGACTTCTGTTGATCACATACTGTACAGTGGATGATGCGTTCATGCAATCTAAAAAGATAAAAACATCACCCAAAGCCACAGCACCACTTAACGCCTCAATCTAATGAACTCCCTCATGGAGGGGAAGGATTATAGTTGGGCAGAACTGTTTTTTTATTCATACTGGGGTACACTGCTGGAAAACCATTTGTAAAATAATAAAATAAATTTCATACCGGCAATATCAAAACTTTATGTCTCACAACCAGCCAATCTGACCAGCAGGTAGAAAAGTGGAAAAGGCAAGAAAGTACACGAACCTTTAACAAAGCTACACCATCCTATAACTTAGTAGGGCAGAAAGATTAATAAGAATCTCTATTAACCCCTTTTTTTTATTATAAATGGGTTAATAGCTACCCACTGAAGTGGGTTCTGTCTACCCACTGAAGCGGTTTGTTGATACCTTCTACAGCCTGTTTGTTGATGTCTAATGATGACACTGTGTGTGTGTGTGTGTGTGTGTGTGTGTGTGTGTGTGTGTGTGTGTGTGTGTGTGTGTGTGT